>OX459039.1:1183274-1354662 GCA_949775005.1 Orthosia gothica
GTACTTTCTGGCATCCGACAATCCATACAGACTGTCATAGATATGTCATCCGGAACCAACGGCTTAACGTGCCTCGTTGAGGCACGGAGGGATCTCGTGTGTAATGAGTGCTCATCTGCCGGCGGCGGCGGAGTGATCTTGTCGCCTGATTTTGTTTAGACACGAGCTGCTTAGTCTACTTCTGACTTAAGTTAAGTTCTCATTACACACGAGGCTGTGGGTTGCAGCCCGAGCCGTAGTCAAGGACGTACTTCAGCCGAGTGTGTAATGAGCACAGCTCACGAGTTTCATACGAAGTTTTTCAACACATTTGCGAGGAATAAACAAACATGTATCGCTTATATCGTTTAATTATTAAAGCATAATGTTGTTATTACGCACGTGTGTGTTATATCTCGGTTTATGGCCCTGAAAGCGATGTAATAAGGCTCACTTTACGAGTAACTGTGTTGAAAAACATATTATTCAATGAGAACACTGCTTTGTCCCATTTATAGGGAGGTGATCTTTATAGGGTTCCGCTCCTCAACAGGTCCTGACGGAATACCAGCAATTGTTCTTAGAACCTGTGCGCCTGAACTGTCTCCGATCTTGACACGCCTATTCCGCCTTTCGTATGAGGCTGGAAAAGTGCCGAATGCTTGGAAGCAAGCTAACGTACAGCCCGTGCCCAAGAAGGGCAGTCGAGCAGACCCGGCCAACTACAGACCCATATCTGTAACCTCCATACTCTGTAAGAGTATGGAACGTGTACTCAATAATAAGCTCCTGGCATACCTAGAAGCAAACGATATCCTTAGTGCCCGCCAATACGGTTTCCGCCGAAATCGGTCTACTGGGGATCTTTTAGCGTATGCCATTCACATCTGGAGTGAGGCCATCGAGAGGCACGGGGAAGCGCTTGCCGTCTCCCTCGACATCTCGAAGGCTTTTGATAGGGTCTGGCACGAAAGCCTTATTGGTAAGCTTCCTTCATTCGGTTTGCCCGGTGGTCTGTGTGATTGGATTGCAGACTTCCTGAGAGATCGGTCCATTCGAGTGGTTATCGATGGCTGCTCATCGGACCAATTGGACATCAATGCCGGGGTCCCTCAGGGGTCGGTACTCTCGGCAACTTTATTCTTGCTGCACATTAACGATCTGCTAAAACCCGGCACCTTTGGGTATGCAGACGACAGCACTGTTGCTGAGAGATACTTGTCCAACGCTCGTGCTACCGGGCCTCAGATCCAGTCTCTTCGGGAGGCCATGGTGGAGCGCTTGAACCTTTCCTTGCAGGCAGTCTCCGAATGGGGCAATGCCAATCTGGTCAGGTTTAATGCTGCTAAAACCCAGGCGTGTCTTTTTTCCGCTAAAAAGAGCCATTTTTACCCGGCTCCAACTTTCCGAGATGCGACCGTGCCAATAACTGACCATCTTGAGCTTCTTGGCGTTACGTTGACATCGACTCTCAATTTTGGCTCATACATTGAGGCAAAGGCTCAGCTGGCTGCCAAAAAGCTGGGGATCCTTGCGAAGGTGAGGAGGTACTTCACGCCAGAACAGCTGCTCAGCTTGTATAAAGCGCAAGTTCGATCATGCATGGAGTACTGTTCTCATCTCTGGGACGGATCTGCCAAATACCAGCTTGATGCACTAGAGTCGATTGAAAAGCGGGCCAGGAGGCTCATCGGCGATGAAGCACTGGTTAAATCAAAGCTCCAGAGCCTTGAACACCGTCGCCGAGTTGCCAGCTTGTCGGTTTTTTATCGGTTACATTTCGGGGAGTGTGCGATGGAATTGCATGATCTAATTCCGCCCAGCCCGTTTCATCATCGGACTACCAGACGTACGGCGAAGCGCCATCGGTACATGGTAGACATCCCACCCATACGCACTAAACGTTTTGAGAATACTTTTATTATGCGTACAGCTAAGGAGTGGAATTCCCTGCCGGAGTCTGTGTTTCCCGATAGCTACAATCTAGGGGTCTTTAAGTCAAGAGTGAATAGGTTACTTCTAGGCAAGCGTGCTCCACCGTCGACCACATCATCGCTTACCATCAGGTGAGATAGTGGTCAAGCGCGAGCCTATAATGAATTAAAAAAAAAAAAAAAGGTAAAAAAGGAACCCTTACAAGATCACTCTCCTGTCCGTCTTTCCGTGTGTCACCACACTCACCACCGATTTTCTCAGGAACGGGTGGACCTAGCAAGGTGAAATTTAAACCAGGTACTGAAGTTTATAGTCCCTATTAGGTGTATAAAAATCATGAGTCTGAACGATAAAAAGATTTGAATAAATTTAGATTTTCTCGAAAACTTACCAAAAGTTATCTTAATTTTCAACTTTGTTTTTCATAATTTTCCCTTTACTTGTGCTGTAAGACCTTGCTTTTAACCAAAATGGACAATACTAGGTCAACCGGAAGTACCCTATAGGTTTTGGATCGAAAACCTTTATGGTGGTTCCCGTTGACCTAGAAGCACGAAATTTTGAAAAGTAAGGTCTTACAGCACAATTACAGAAAAAATAAAAATTGTTTTGAATAGTCAAATAAAAAGGTTTTTTTTTTAATTATTGTTTATCTTCTTAGGTAAAAATAACAATTGTATTCCTAGCTCCAGTTTTTCTATCATCCACGCCCTTGAAAGAAAGTGTACTCAAATTGAGGTTGTTTGGAAAAGGTGGGGGTAGGCCCCCTGTACTACCACACGTTAGCAGCTCAACCCTTACAGCACACACAGACACTTAAAACTTAGCCACCAATAAAAATTATACCTTTTTATTATGGCGGTATAATGGGTAGGTACGGAACCCTCGGCGCACGAGTTCGATTCGCACTTGACCGGTTTTAATATTTAATGGGAATGAGGTTCTAACTGTCATCGGATTAATTGCTTACATAATAAATTTGCAATAAATCTTGCAAGATGATAGACTCGGGGTATACTGTGGACGAATCATTTAAGAATTGACTATGACTTATTTTGGGGAAAGTTGATAATTTTTAAGGGCAGAAGCAGTATTTTTCAAAATATAATAATCTTATGCCGGCTGTACAAATTCGTGCGCGAGCCCGCGAGGATTACGTACATTGCTCTCAGTACTGAGTTCAATCATGAAGTAGTTTGTTTAAAAACTCAATGTACAGCGCTTCCTCGGGTTCTCGCGCGAATGCGTACAGCCGGCATTACGGTGTGCGTAACCATGAAGGTATAGATAAAGATGGGAATCCCACACTTCGAATACCTACTTGAAGCAAAACCTATGTTCACTATATCGCTCTCTGTGGGCAGACCCTCTCGGTCTAAGTAGGGTACTATAGTCCACACTAGAAAGAGAGGTCGGCCCACAGAAAGACGTAGGTATTTGCCTCAAGATTTTGTTCCAAGTGTGGCCTCCATCTTTACCTATAACTTCATGTGCGTAACATATCGATAAATTTATAATATTGGTTTACATACCATACCTGCTGTTTTGCGAAACGTATAGGGGCGAGTAGGTGTTATAGAGGTGTAGAGGGTGGCTCTGGCAATGGCACTGAAAAAGTTAACGAGAAATAAGTATTTGCCGTAGATTTACGCAAGGTGCTGTAACGTCCTCCCTTCTCTTGTTGCAGGAGACTCTAGTTTTTCCGTCTACACCCTCTATAGGCAAAAATAATTTCCCATGTTCCACCTAGGTGAACTAGGCGGGTGGACCATGGGCAACACACGCCTTACTTATCTCTATTGTATCAGCTATATGTCTTCAAAGTTTATATGAAATTATTATAAAAACACGCACCTTTCGTTGGAAATGTCGTGATGGCGTAGTGGTTAGCAGCTTCGCTTCTGCTCCAGTTCGTGGATTCATCTCCGAATAATGACTGATTTTATTCATATAACTAACATCGGTAAAGTCAATATTGTCGGGCAGCCTATAAGTCTGAACCCGCCAACCGGCGCCATGCCTTCTCTGTATTGCTGTGGGAAAGTTACCATTCGTTGGTGATTCTGGGTAGTTACATATGAATAAATAAAGCCTTTGCATTGCATAGTTCGGCACTTCGTATTGTAGAGAATAACTTCGCACGTTTCTTACAAGATAAAAAGTATCTAATAGCTAAGGCTAAAATCTTTGCCTAGTTACTAACCTGTACCAGTCAACTGTGTAGGCTGTCTCTGAACAGGTAACGAACACTATACATCAACTATACGTTAATTGATAATAAATTGACAAACTGAAATTCAATTAAAGGGTTTTTCACAGACTACACTAAATAATCAAAATACAAACAAACCGGCACGGTGCGCGTCGCTCACAGGTCTCCCGTGAAAGGACGCTGATCGATACGGCGCTGAAGGGGTTGCCAGACAGACGGAGCCGGTTTGCAAGGGATAGTGGTAATCATGATCTACGGTTTTACGAGTATAACTTGACTCTCAAAAGAAAACGGCTGCTATACTTAATGTCATAGTTGCAGCACTGCCGATGACGCTGCACCCTCCTCAGGTGAGCAGCAGGTCCTAGTGTGCGAGTGCACAAACGTTGACCACCGTCTAAATTGCATATCACGTATTGTGTGTATCAAGATCTTAATAATTTTAATTTGCAGTATAGTTCACATGGCAAAAATTCTCTCTCACAAAAATCTCAATAATTATAATCAATAACCGTTTGAGCTATATTTATGAAATGTTGGTTCCTAGTTAATCTAAGGTGTTTTAATACATAAACCATTTCATGTATTTATGTTAAATAGATTTTGAGTTATTAAGATAACAAAATTGGCTCCAAATGTCCAGTTCGTGAATTACTAGGAGGGATCAAAAAGTAGTGAGAACGACCAACTCCTTGGTAAGAAAAAAAAATACTGGCAGGTATAGCTTAGATACATATTTGTAATATTAATAAAGAAAAAAATGTTCGATTCTCTTTTTGTTTTTTTCTGAATGTCATTTGTTTGCTTCGTGTCGGAACGTGTTCTCGAAAATAGAGAAAAACTGAAGTCCGAGCCGTTATTAAATACCTCTGTTTGCGTATTGCGATTTGGAGGCAACATTAGGAGAGTCTGCTCTGCCGTATTCCACTGTCGCAAGGTGGGCTTCTCAATTTCGAGTAGGGAGAACGAGCAAGGAAGAGGAACATCGTTGCGGCCGTCCATCGACGTCAGTCACCCAAGAAAATGTTGCGAAACCGAGAAAATTGTATTGAGCGATCGAAGAGTTACCATCCGATACTTAATTCAAGAAACGGGCATTTCATATGGAAGTATTCAATCCATTTTGAAACAATCTTTTAATATGAGAAAAGTCTCCGCAAGATGGGTGCCGAGAATGTTAACGTCAGAAACAAAATCGACTTGACATTCGAAGATATTGTTGGCTTGTTGGACAAGTTTCAAGAAGATTCTAAAAACTTTTTGTCTCGTTTCGTAACAATGGACGAAACATGGGTCCATCATTTTGATCCCGAGACAAAACAGCAATCTTCGCAATGGAAACGGCCATCATCACCGACCCCGAAGAAGTTTCGTATCGTGGCATCGGCTGGCAAGGTTATGGCCTCAATATTTTGGGACTCAGAAGGGATATTGTTGATTGATTACCTGGAGCGTGGAACCACTATTACAGGCCAATATTATGCAGCTTTAATTCACAAGTTGAGGAATGCCATCAAAGAGAAAAGAAGAGAGAAACTTCGAAGGGGCGTGCTGTTTCATCACGACAACGCACCCGCGCACAGGTCAGTTGCGATGGCTGCCATACAGCAAGCTGGCTTCGAATTGGTTGACAACCCCCCTTATTCACCAGATCTGGCGGCTAGCGATTTTTATGTGTTCCCCAAATTGAAACATACTTAAGGGGACACAGGTACGAAGACGATAACGAGGTGATGGATGCCGTGGAGATTTTTATGCAGGACCAAGTAAAACTTTTTTCTGAAAAGGATCGAAGCCTTGGAAAAGCGCTGGACTCGATGTATAGAGAGAGTCGGAAACTATGTAGACAAATAAATTATTAAGTTATCAATAGTCATTATATTCTATCTCATTCTCACTACTTTTTGATCCCTCTTCGTATATCACACAGCTGCTGCTTCGCAACTTCCATTTTTGCTTGAACTTGGCTTGACATGCTGCCGCGTGTCTAGATTTAATAATGACCACGACTAGATAAGTAACTTATAGGTATGTATCTATCCACTATAAAATGACAAGGTAAATGAAATACTTTAGGCCCAGTTTCTCGTTCGCTTGTTACATTTCGAATCCGCTGACATTTTGTTAAAAATTATCCTACCGTCAGTTGTCAACCGTTTGTTTTGGGTTTCTTGAAAGTGCATCATCGATAAATTACATAATCGCTTGTTACATTGAATAATCGGCTTCAATTTACTTTGGTTGGCTATCCTAGAATTGATGCACTTCATTCTGTTTGCGACGAAGCGTCACCAAAAATGTTATAATGTAAATAGTTTGAGTTAACTTAGATTCAATGCCCGCGAGACCCTATCACCCTACTACCTGGGTACGTAGTAGCAAGTAGTGCGAGGGCATACTGCCAACGCAACATTCCAAAAAAAAAAATCCTTCGTCAATACTGTATAGAAACATGATTTTAATGTTTTATAGTGTTTATTTAATGTACTTGATCTAGAATCAGTAAATCATAGAAGTAAATAATGAAAGCTAATAGGATTTCACCCTAAAACTGCAAGTACTTGTCTTTAGTCTACGCATGTTAAATACCTTGGTGTGATGGTAGATGAAGGGCTTGGCTGGCGGCAGCACATTGATGTCACCACAACACGTGTAAGGAAACTTATTTGGGCATTTAAGAACCTAAAGCACGTGGCCAATTTCAAACTACTTCGCACAGTGTACTATGCGCTCGTACAGTCGGTCCTGGGATATTGTATTGCTGTATGGGGTGGTGGATGTAAGACTTTTATGATACACCTTGAACGTGCCCAGAGATCCCTACTTAAAGTCATGACCTTCAGGCCGTTTAGATTTCCCACCAAGGCATTATACGAAAAGTGCGGAGTACTTACGGTGAGACAGAATTTTATTCTGCAGGTTGTCACCAAGCAGCATATTGTAACGCCTTATGATGTTCAGCTATATAGGAAACGCACCGTTCCAAACGTTGGCTTACGAGTGCGCTGCCACACGGAGTCTGCTAGGAGACAACAGGTATATCTTGCTACCTTTCTTTACGACAAATTAAACAGGGTCAGTATTAATCCCCTCACGACTAGGGAAACAAAGATGAGGGTAAAGAATTGGCTATTGTCCCTGGACTACTTCGAAACCGAAAACGTTTAGCAATCAGATTAACAGAGAAAACTACTGGTTATTCCCCACACACAAACACACACACACACACACACAAACACATACACATTCGCCCACCAACCATATTTATTATTTTATTTTTGTTTAATATTAATAAAATTGGACTCTATTTTGACGATTTCATTTTATTTTAATTGCGATCTTATTTTTTTTTCTTTTTATCTTTTATTTTGATTTGGATTTTGTTTGGTATTAACCCTAAAAAAAAAAATATGTATTGATTTTCATTTTGACTATAAATTGGATTGTATTTTGATTTCTCATTGTGATTTTAATTATTGTTTCAATATTGACTTCGATTTTAATTTTGAGTTTGGTTTTGATTATGATTTTAGTCTTTGTTTTGATGATTTTACTTTATTTTATTTTTAATTTTGACTTAATTTTACCTTGATTTTAATTTGGATTGTGATTGAAATTTTATAGTTATCTCTGACATAGAGTGTAATTATTTTTAACTTGAGTTTGATTATAATTTTAATTCTCATTGTGAATTTAATTCTGATCGTAATTTTATTTTTGATTTTAATTTTATTATTGAATCAATATTAACTTTGAGTTTGTTGAAATTTCGGATCTTAATGATGATTTGATTTTAGTCTGGGATATTTAGTGAATACTTGTCTGGATTACAATTGTGTTTCAGTAATTATAATAATGTAACATAACGGAGGCGATCACTGGCCCCTGAAACACAGGTGCTGTTACCTAGCTCAGGGGTCAGGGTTTCACGACTTTTGTAAAATTTTGAAGCTAATAAACAATATATTATTATGAATTTATTTATTATTATATTACTAGCGTTTTTCTCAAATTGATTGGGATATAGCCATATTATTGTTCTTTTAGCGCATCCTGGCAACCAAGACCGGGACTTAAGCCCTGTACCTAGATTAATACTAGATTAGTAGCCAAGGGCTGTAAGGCATCAATTGCAGCCCGAGATATTTATATATTATATGCAATTGGTGCTTACACCCGAGCTAACTATTCTGCTTTACATATCGATTATGAGTTAAGTAGAAAAAAACCGGCATTACAAGAATAAAGCTGGGAACAAATTATCGGACGCGGCTGACGGACGGAAACATTTACAATTTTTTTTTTTTTCAAGTACGGAATTGAGCTTCGCCGTTCGATATTTAAAATTGATGACTATTATACTCACACGAAGACAAGGCTGAATAGCAAAGCGACCTCTTTGGTCATTGGGCTGAATGCATGATGTCTATTGCCAGTATGATGGTTATTCCATTTGGAGGTAATAAGAACCTACTTACCGAACATGCAACCTAGACCGAGACCTAAGCCCTGTATCTAGATTAATAGTAGATTAGTAGCCAAGGGCTGTAAGACATCAATTGCAGCCCGAGATATTTATATATATATATATTATATGCAATTGGTGCTTACACCCGAGCTAACTATTCTGCTTTACATCTCGATTGTGAGGTAAGTAGAAAAAACCGGCATTACAAGATAAAAACATTACAATTTTTTTTTTTTCAAGAACGAAATTGAGCTTCGCCGTTCGATATTTAAAATTGATGACTATTATACTCACACAAGGCTGAATAGCAAAGCGACCTCTTTGGTCATTGGGCTGAATGCATGATTTCTATTGCCAGTATGATGGTTAGATGTACGCGAACTTTTTGAAAGAAAGAAGTGTTTTTTTTAATAACTAATCATGTACCTCCCTCTAGGTGGAGCGACGACCTGGTCAAGGCTGCGGGCGTCCGGTGGATGCAAGACGCACAGGACCGATCAGTGTGGCGACGCTTGGGGGAGGCCTGAGTCCAGCAGTGGACGTCTTTCGGGTGAAATGATGATGATGATCACAAAAAATTTAGGAGTTCCATACAAACTTGCGAGAGCCCTTAGACTTCCTTAATCCGGCCCTGTCGCAAAATCCGTTTTTAACGGACGTCTACTAACTATAAACTACCTCGCTGCCAATTTTAAGGTTGTTGCTCAACAAATGAAGTACTTTCATACAAACTTGCGAGAGCCCTTAGACCCCCTAAATCCGGCCCTGTCGCAAAATCCGTTCTTAGCGGACGTCTACTAACTATATACTACTTCCCTGCCATATTTTAAGTTTGTGCTCAAAAAATGGAGGATTTCATACAAACTTGCGAGAGCGCTTAGACCCCCTAAATCCGGCCCTGCCGCAAAATCCGTTCTTAGCGGACGTCTACTAACTATATACTACTTCCCTGATATATTTTAAGTTTATGCTCAAAAAATGAAGGACTTTCATACAAACTTGCGAGAGCGCTTAGACCCCCTAAATCCAGCCCTGTCACAAAATCAGTTCTTAGCGGACGTCTACTAACTATAAACTACTTCCCTGCCATATTTTAAGTTTGTGCTCAAAAAATGAAAGAGTTTCATACAAACTTGCGAGAGCGATTAGACCCCCTAAATCCGGGCCCTGTCGCAAAATCCATTCTTAGCGGACGTCTACTAACTATAAACTACTACCCTGATATATTTTAAGTTTATGCTCAAAAAATGAAGGACTTTCATACAAACTTGCGAGAGCGCTTAGACCCCCTAAATCGTGCCCTGTCGCAAAATCTGTTCTTAGCTGACATATAGGCTACTTTTTTTTCGTAAAACACGAAGGGGGAGAAAAGAGGGGAAGAATTAATTTTGTATGTAACTTCTTATTATGCAACTCCTTCTTATTATGAATTTGGTATGGAGGAAATAGTTTAAGACCTTGGGATGGACATCGACTACTTTCTTTGCATAAAACATAAAGGGGGCGAAAGGGAGGTGTTAATATTGTATGTAACTTCTTATCATGCAATTTCTTCATAATATGAACAGATTTAGATGAAATTTGGTATGGAGATAGTATGAGGTTATGAGAAGGACATAAGCTACTTCTTATTGCATAAAAAACGAAGAGGGAGAAATGGGAAGGGTTAATTTTGTATGTAACTTCTTATCATTCAAGTTCTTCTTAATAAGAACCGATTTAGATAAAATTTGGTATGGAGATATTTTGAGACACTGAGAAGGACATAGACTACTTCTTTTTGCATAAAAAAGAAAGAGGGGAGAAATGGGGGAGAGGGTTAATTTTGTATGTAACTTCTTATCATGCAACTACTTCTTATTATGATAAGATTTAGATGAAATTTGATATGGAGATAGTTTGAGACACTGAGAAGGAATGGACTACTTCTTTTTTCATAAAAACGAAGGGGGAAAAATGGTCGAGAGGATTAATTTTGTATGTAATGTCTTATCATGCAACTTCTTATTATTAAAATAACTTCTTATTATTAAATGGGGAGGTGTTAATATTGTATGTAACTTCTTATCATGCAATTTCTTCTTATTATGAACCGATTTAGATAAAATTTGGTATGAAGAAAGTATGAGGCTATGAGAAGGACATAAGCTACTTCTTTTTGCATAAAAAACGAAGGGGGAGAAATGGAAAAGGTTAATGTTGTATGTAACTTCTTATCATGCAACTACTTCTTATTATGATCAGATTTAGATGAAATTTGATATGGAGATAGTTTGAGACACTGAGAAGGACATGGACTACTTCTTTTTTCATAAAAACGAAGGGGGGAGAAATGGTGGAGAGGATTAATTTTGTATGTAATGTCTTATCATGCAACTTCTTATTATTATGAACCGATTTAGATGAAATTTGGTATGGAGATAGTATAAGGCTATGAGAAGGACGTAAGCTACTTCTTTGCATAAAAAACGAAGGGGGAGAAATGGGAAAGGTTAATTTTGTATGTAACTTCTTATCATGCAATTTCTTCTTATTCTGAACCGATTTAGATGAAATTTGGTATGGAGATAGTTTTGGATCCTGAGAAGGACATATGCTACTTGCATAAAACACGAAACGGGAGAAATGGGGGATGGGGCGTTACATTTGTATGAAATTTATTAATAGGGCTTAAACCGATGAACCGATTTAGATCAAATTTGGTTTGGAGATATTTCGAGACACTGAGAAGGACATAGACTACTTCTTTTTGCATAAAAAAGAAAAAGGGGAGAAATGGGGGAGAGGGTTAATTTTGTATGTATCTTCTTATCATGCAACTTCTTCTTATTAAGAACAGATTAAGATGAAATTTTATATGGAGATAGTTTGAGACACTGAGAAGGATATGGACTCCTTATTTTTTTATAAAAACGAAGGGGTGAAAAATGGGGGAGAGGAATAATTTTGTATGTAACTTCTTATCATGCAACTTCTTATTATTATGAACCGATTTAGATGATTTTTGGTATGAAGATAGTTTGGGACCCTGAGAAGGACATATGTTACTTGCATAAAACACGAAAGGGGAGAAATGGGGGACGGGGCGTTACTCTTGTCTGAAATTTCTTAATAGGGCTTAAACCGATGAACCGATTTAGATGGCATTTGGTAAGAGAAAAGGGGAAAGCGTGTTAACGTCGAATCCCAATATTCCCCACTGACCTATCATTTAAATTCAAAAGACTCCAATTTCCAATCAAACTTAGTTTTGCTATTACTAATAACAAAACTCAAGGATAGCAGGGCTGCATTTGCCATGCTATATTCACGGCCAGCTACATGTAGCTGCTGATGTTCGCATTCCAGGGCCCAGAATGTATGTGTATTAGCACCAAATGAAAGAACATACAGCAAAGTATATAGCAGCGTCCTAAAATGTTGTACCCATGATTAAGGGCATTATTGAAGAATCTCAATTAACTGTAAATATTTATGGTAGATTGGTATCTTCAATTTGCAGCAAAGCAGTGCCTATGAAACTTTACTTTATTTATTTCCTTTTGTAACTATTTATCCTATACCTGTATTGGCCAACGTCTTCAATTAAATAAGTTAATCCTTTTTACGTTAATACTTCCTGTACCTATACCGGCTGAGTTATCCAAGTGGGCGAAGATGGCCAAACCATCACTATGACGAATACGATACTGATTAAAACTAAAACTGCATCATTGGATTTTCTCACCATGTATGTCGACACTCAGAATTGATTGACAAAATCTTTATTATCGCGGGCGAAGCTGCGGGTAACAGCTAGTGTATAGATAACTTTGCCATTTAACTTGTTTCCTCATCCTCAACTGACGTAAGTGAGCACTAAGAAAGGATTTTTAGAAATTCCACCCTAAAGGGGTAAAAAGGGAGTTAATGTTTGTATGTAATTTCTACAATTTGTAAGTTAGACACGTGAAATTTTAGATTTACGCTATTGGTTGGTAAAAAAATCAATGCATTTTTTGGTTTTTGCAAATTCGATCCCTGAGGGGGTAAAAAAGGGGGTTAAATTTTGTACGTAATTTCTACAGTTTGTAAGATGGACACTTGAAATTTTAAATTTACGTTATTGGTTGGTAAAAAGAATTAATGCATTTATTGGTTTTTGGAAATTCCATCCCTAAGGGGATAAATAGGGGTTGAAACTTTATATAAATTTCTTCGGTTTGGAAGCTAAAACATTTGAAATTGTAGGTTTAAGCTCTTGATGAATAAAAAAACAATAGGTTTAATTATTTCTGGAAATTCCGCCCCTAAGGAAGTCAAAAGGGGGTTGAAAGTTTGTATGTAATTTCTACAGTTTGTAAGTTGGGACACGTGAAATTTTAGATTTACGCTCTTGGTTGATTAAAATAATTCATGCATTTATTAGGTTTTAGAAATTCTACCCCTAAGGGGATAAAATAGAGGTTGAAACTTTATATAAAATTTCTTCGGTTTAGAAGGTAAAACATCACAAATAATAGGTTTACGCTCTTGATTAATAATGAAAACAATGAGTTTATTTATTTCCGGCAATTCTACCCTTAAGGGAGTTAAAGGTGGCAATTTGTTGGGCTGATATATCTTAAACTTGGCATATATACTAATAGCAAATAGTAAAGGTTGTCATTACAAGTTTTTCAAAACTGCTCCTAAAATACGATTTAGGGATTTAGGGGGTGTTAAATATTTTTGAAGAATTTTACTGTTTATGGCTTCTTTTTATGATGTAGGGGAGCAAACGCGAAATATTTGTTTGAATGAAAAGTCTAATTTCTTGGGCAAAATAATAAAGGTAACATTAGTTTTTCGGAGCTACACCCAAAAGACGATTTAAGGACTGTTAAAGTTTGTATGGAAAATTTTATTTCTTGGGTTAATAAACTTGAAATACTAACCTAAGTAAATAATAAAGGATTTCATTATTATTTTTTCGAAACTACCCCTAAAAGATGATTTGGGGTGTGTTGAAGATCTTGGGTTAATAAACTTATTTGGCACAAATACTAACCTTAATAAATAATGTAGGTTGTTATTAGTTTAACGGAACTATGCCCAAAATACTGTTTAGGGGGTCAAGATCAAGATTTTTGAAGAATTTTATTGCACATAGCTTCTTTTTATGATGTAGGGATTTTTGAAAATTCAACCTTTAAAGTGGTTTATGGGCGACATTTATTTATATGGAAAATCTTATTCCTTGGGCAAATAATAAATTGCCATCGATAGGTTTCCAAAATTACCCCCAGAACAAGATTTAGGGCTGTCAACGGTTTTTTGAAGAATCTTACGCCACTAAGCCACCTCTACCTCGATTTGGAACTACCGAACTGGATCGTTTGTCTCAGGCCAAACAAACAAAAACAAAACACAAGTCAAAAAAAAGTGTAAGGCCAAACAAGCGCAGGTAATTTTATGAGTGGTGAGTGACGTTTTAGTGTCGCGTAATTTACGCAGCATTCGTTTTCGTATTAAAGTAATTTTTGCTCAATCCTAAGTTATGCGACTCAAAAATCGCGACCAGAATTCTGCTTTTCGGATTCAACAGACTTGCGGCTCTCGCCAAGACATCAGTCCAAATTGTGCGAGGCTTTGCAATGTTACATCTTCCAGTAGCCTCGCCACTCCAGAACCTTTCAGTCCCATAGGACATCTATCTGTTCAGCGAACAATCTGGTCTGCTTAATGTAACCAAAGTTTGGTCAGTTTTTGGGGTATGTCAGTCACCTCAGTTTTCCTGTTCGTGTTGCCTAGTCGGATTTGATGAATACCTTCTGGAAAGTCACCGATTTTTAATAGAATGTGTGCTACATGGGTTTTTAAAATGACCTTAGTTTTATTTATATTTATTGTTACACTCGTGCGAAAGCTCCACTGCACTGTCTTCTTCATAGTATTAGATGGTGAGTGGTGTACCCGCTATGGATCATATTGTAATGTCTCATGACTGAGGTTTTGATCGAGTAACCGGTAGGACTAGTATTTACCCACGAGCCCTTTATTTAGCTAAAACTTATCGACACATCATTAGAGTTACGTAAATCCTACCTTAAACCGTAGATATCTACGATTCCCAATTTATTGTTGAATTAACAATAGCTTAGTTTTGGTCGCCTTCACTAACTGCACATAATAAAGTCATCTGTACTTAGTTGTGGAGTGCTAGTCTATCTATTTAAAAAAGAAGAAACTGACTGACTGACTGATCGATCAACAAACAGCCAAAATCACCAGGCCTAGAAGCATGAAATTTGGCAGAACGGTTCCTCAAGTGACGTAAGTGAGCACTAAGAACGGATTTTTGGCAATTGCGACCCTAAGGGGGTAAAAAGGGGGTAAACACCAATAAATACATTACTTATTTTTATCAACCAAGAGGGTAAACGTAAAATTTCATGTGTCCAGTAAATATTTATAAAAACCTTTCAACCCTCTTTTAACCCCCTTAGGTGTGGAATTTTCAAAAACTTATACGTAAACAAAATTAGCAACCAAGAGCATAAATCTAATATTTCACGTGTCCAATTTTCATACAAACTTTCAAACCCCATTTTCACCCCTTTAGGGATGGCATTTCCAGAAATAATTAAACCCATTGTTTTTTTTTTTATTAATCAAGAGCGTAAACCTACGATTTCAGATATTTTACCTTCCAAACCGAAGAAATTTCATATAAAGTTTCAGCCCCTATTTTATCCGCTTTGGGGTGGAATTTCCAATAAACAATAAATACATTCATTCTTTTTATCAACGAACAGCGTAAATCTAAAATTTCACGTGTCCAACTTACAAACTGTAGAAATTACATACAAATTTTCAACCCCCTTTTTACCCCCTTAGGGGTAGAATTAACATAAATCCTTTGTTAATGCTCACTTACGTCACTTAAAGAACCTTTTTGCCAAATTTCATGGATCTAGGCCTAGCGATTTTGGTTGTGCGTTGATCGATCAGTCAGTCAGTCAGTTTCTTATTTTAAATACATAGATAATACGCTCTATTATCTATGTATATAAAAGAAAAACTTCAATTCATACAATCCTAACCCCCTAGCCATAAGTTTAGTATATTTTGACCTAACTATACTAAACGATACCAATATGAATTCTAGAATATGTGAAATGAAAAATAAAGTGATGAAAAACATTTTTGTTCAGTAATTCATAACTTGAATTTTGGCGTATAAACTAATCGGCAGTATGGCAACACTTATATTTTAGGCGATTTCAAATTAAGTTCTAAGTTAAGAGTTGAAAAATATATTTAATAACAATATTCAAGAATCATCAATTCATCATAAAATGGTTTCATTTTGATTTGCTGTTATTGTCCATAGACAATAAAATAGCATGTAGAGCAATGTCACCTCCGTGTAAATAGTTCTTTAAGAATCTATGGTTTACTTTCTAAAATGCAATTTTTTGTTGTTATTTTTCATGTACGGCAACACACAAAACTGCTGCGCGTCCATGTCAAGATAGACTCATCTGTATTACACGGGATCAATATAAATTAAAAATGCGGAATCCTCACACAAAATAATGTTATTTGTGTTCAAACGTCGCGTAATACGTAAACAAAAGACATTAATGTAATCTTCGCCGCCTTTAGACCGGATTATAACGCATCTGATCCCAGACCACTCTGAATACATAGCAGCAAAGAGAGAATGACCGAGCCATCCTTTATCTACAAAGTGAAGTGTTGAAAGTTGTGTGAAATCTGTAAGGTGCATTATGTAGTGAGAAGTTAACATTAGTGTGTGTAGTGGTGTATCAGAGTTGCTTGGGCGTCATCGTGTGACTATGTCGACGAGATGATGTGGACGATAGTGGTGGCGGCGGTGGCGGCAGCGGCGGCGCTGGGCGTGCGCGGCGAGCAGGTGCTGCTGCTCGACACCACCACCGAGGCGACGTTGGGCTGGACGCGCTTCCCGTACGGCGCGCAGGCGAGCACGCCCGGCTGGCTGGAGGAATCCTACACTAACTTTGAGAAGCAGATCAACTGGCGTTCGTACGTCGTGTGCGACGTCGCGCATCACAATGTCAACAACTGGCTCTGGACGCCATTCATCGAGCGCAGGAATGCCAATCGTATTTATATCGAGATCAAATTCACTATAAGAGATTGTTCATTGTTCCCTGGGAATGCTCTAAGCTGCAAGGAAACATTCAGTCTGCTGTATTACGAGTTCGACGTCGCGACGCGAGAGCAGCCGCCGTGGGAGCCCGAGAGCTACAAGCTAGTGGGCCGTATCGCTGCAGGTGAGGGCCGCTTCAATACTAACTCTGAAGTCGACATCAACACAGAGGTCAAGAGCATAGCAGTAACTAAAAGAGGCGTATACTTCGCCTTTAGAGACCAGGGTGCTTGTATATCAATATTGGCTGTGAAAGTTTACTACATAACATGCCCCGAAGTAACAGTCAATTTTGCTAGATTCCCAGCAACACCAACAGGTCGTGAGGTTACCGTAATTGAGCAAGCCAATGGTACATGTGTGGAGAATGCAGAGACAGCATCAGGTGAGGCCCCTCCAGTATACTTGTGCAAGGGTGATGGCAAGTGGACTTTGCCTAGTGGCTCATGCAAATGCCGTGCTGGGTTTGAACCAGACCTTAACAACCAGGTATGCAATGAATGTTCACCAGGAAAATTCAAATCCCATACTGGTGATGATCCTTGTGTTACTTGTCCAGATTATTCTGAATCCACAGCATATGCTGCAGCTGAATGTAAATGTGTACCGGGTTTCTTCAGAGCCAAAAAGGACCCTAAGAATGTACCTTGTACTCAGCCCCCGTCAGCACCCGTCAACCTCACAGTTACATTTGCTGATCAGTTTTCAATTTCCCTTGCTTGGCAGCCACCACATAAGACCGGAGGACGCAATGACATATCCTATAGGGTTTTTTGTTCAAACTGTGGCTCTAATATTGAGTACAGGCCCGCTGCAACTGGTTTAAATAATACAAGAGTCACTGTTATGGGTTTGGACCCAGTGACAGAATATAAATTCCAGGTTTATGCTGAAAATGGAATTACTGAACAAACAGGTGAAGAACCAAAGAAAGTTGAGATAACTGCTGTCACGGAGGCCTCTGTTGTTAGTGTGGTTTCTAAACTGCGTATTCTGAGTGTAGAAAGTGACAAGCTGTCTTTAGCATGGAACCCACCACCGATAGACCTTACTGATCCTGATGATACAATAGAAAGTTATGAAGTCAAATGCTTCCCAAAGGATAACATGGAGAAAAGTGCAAATGCTACTCTAAAGATTTCGAAAGAACCACATGTTATAATTACTGGTTTGAAAAGGGATACTGAATATGGACTTAGAGTCAGAGCTAAGATGAAGCGGGGTTGGGGTGAGTTCAGTGGCATAGTGTACGCGCGAACTGGATCGGTGCTGGAGACAACTTTTGTAGGTGAAGAGGAAGGCGCGCAGGTGCGACTGGTGGCGGGAGTGATGGTTGCAGTTGTCGTATTATCAGTGGTCGCCATAATTGCTACTGTATTGTTCTTACGATCACGCACTGATGACGAATGTGACAAGAAGCAGCCAAGCGATTGCAATGCGCTTAACTATCGAAATGGAGAAGTATATACGGGTCCCGAGCGTCCAGCTAAGACGAGCAGCAATGCTACGACACCATTGTTTGCTGGCACTGGCTCCAGGACTTACATTGACCCACATACATATGAAGACCCTAACCAGGCAGTTCGAGAGTTCGCGCGCGAAATTGACGCGTCTTGTATCACAATAGAGGCAATCATCGGCGGCGGTGAATTCGGTGACGTATGTCGAGGGAAACTTAAGTTGCCAGCCAGTTGCGGCCAAGAGATTGATGTTGCCATCAAAACCCTTAAGCCGGGCTCCACAGAACGAGCGAGACGGGACTTCCTCGCTGAAGCGTCGATAATGGGACAGTTTGAACACCCCAATGTTATTTTCTTACAAGGAGTAGTCACGAAATGTAATCCAATCATGATTATAACAGAGTTTATGGAGAATGGCTCTCTGGACACATTCTTGAGGGCTAACGACGGTAAATTCCGTGTAGTGCAATTAGTTGGGATGTTACGTGGTATCGCAACGGGGATGCAGTACCTGTCTGAAATGAATTATATTCATCGTGATCTCGCCGCTCGTAACGTACTTGTCAATTCTCAACTCGTATGCAAAATCGCTGACTTCGGTTTGTCACGAGAGATAGAGTCGACCGCGGATGGCGCTTATACGACACGCGGCGGCAAAATCCCTGTTCGATGGACTGCACCTGAAGCCATCGCATTCAGGAAGTTTACCTCGGCTAGCGACGTCTGGTCTATGGGCATCGTCTGTTGGGAAGTTATGAGTTTCGGTGAACGACCATATTGGAACTGGAGTAACCAGGACGTGATCAAGTCCATAGAGAAGGGATACAGGCTGCCGGCGCCCATGGACTGCCCCGAGGCGGTGTATCAGTTGATGCTCGATTGCTGGCAGAAAGAGCGTACACACCGTCCCACATTTGCAAGCATTGTGAAAACTTTAGATAAACTGATCCGCTGTCCAGATACATTGAGAAAAATTGCCCAGAATCGCTCTGCTGACCCGTTGGCGGGTGACACCCCTGACTTAATCCAGTTTTCATCGGTGGAAGAATGGCTGGAGTGCATCAAGATGTCGCGGTACATCGAGAAGTTCCGCGCGGCCGGTATCCTAGACATGGACGCCGTGGTGGATCTCACGGTGCACCAGCTGGCATCGCTGGGCGTCACGCTCGTGGGCCACCAGAAGAAGATCATGAACAGCGTGCAAAGCATGCGCGCGCAGATCCGCGGCAGCGGCCCCTACGGCTTCCTGGTGTAGTGTCGAGCGTGTGCGTGACTGGACTTGATCTCGACAGTGAAGTGCGACAGTGATCTTTATAATAAAATGATGCATTTTGTATATTTTTCTAAAAAACTGCCATAGATTTTAGATATAGGGGTAAAAAGGACTTCTTTTCATAGTGATGTTAAGGAAATTTATCTATGATATTGTGTTGTTTATATTTCTTTTGACTGTTTATTATACTGTTGTATTTGTTTAACTTAGTGACAGCTTATGACTTGCCGGCCTAATTTCAAGACTGCTGACATCCACTTATGAATATTGTTACATACACAACGAAAACTACTAGTATTATTTTCATAATGATTATCAAAACTAATATACCTATATCCCACTATCTGGGTTAAAGAAGAAATTTATTTAAAGGGAAATTTTGAAGTATATGGTGATAAATTTATTTTTAGTTATTTGCTAGCTGACATACAACAACATTATTTATGTAGACTGATGTATGTTAATATTATTTTATTAATATTTTTAAACTTTGATACATTCTCTTTACGCTTTTGAAGCTTATTTTATAAGTTTCCTTTACACAAAACTTACAATAACTATGAATGTTACACCATCATATTCTGGAAAATAGAGCAGTTTTGTAAAAATAAGATTATATCTAAATTGTAGTTAGCCAATTTATCTGTAATTTTTTGGAGGAATATTATTTATGTATATTCATGAGATTTTTAATTGAAAAAATGTATAGATGTTCTTTAGAGTTTGCCATATTGTATAATAGGATTAGTGTTGATGCGGCTTTGAGATAGTTATTGTAATATGCTGACTTCAGGCAAGCCAGGGAGGATCACAGTGACAGACAGCTAACATCAGCGCTAACCCTATTATACATTATTCAAAGCTTATTTATGCTGAACCTCAAAAATTGTGATTGAACTGAAGTACTTAACTAATTTATAGATAACCACAAAAATGCATTTAAGTTCGTACGTATTTACTCCCTTTTTACATCGCATGTACATAAGGCTGAATAATTTAGTGTTAAATTGCTTTAAAATGTTACTCAAAAGAATTATACATATTTTAATATTTTATTTTGTGACTCTCGGTTTGGTAAGGGTGGAGACACAAGGTTAACTTCAACACTATGATCAACATTTTGCAGTTTAAAGACTGATTTACATGTTGTTGTTTGGTTCATACTTTGTACCAGATACTTCGACAATAAGAACATGCTTCAATGGGCATATCATCAGTACTAAAATAACTTAAGAGAGACTTTTTTCAATAAGAATCAATGTATTCATCATTAACATTACCAATAGTAAGTTCAAGCCAATAGTCATAATTACCTACACATTTATCTGATGATTCCTATCTTTTCGATAATGCATAAGTTGTGTACCTAAGTACTCGTATTATTAATTGTCCCAAATGTTGACATGTCTACTGTCAGAATTTGGGACTATATAAAAATAACATAATTGCCAAGTAATTTACAAAAGGTTTTGTCTTCAGTGCATTAAGCATTGAGGACAAACCTTACACATTTTATGTTCAATGTTGAAAATGAGTGAAAGTGAGTTGCTCGTCTGCACCCAGCCTAACACTGCCTGTAAATGTAACTAGATAGTATCATTTTGTTTACTGAACAAATCGGTTCGTAACTGTACCTATTGAGAAATGCCAATATAGTTTTAAGTGCTTTGCTTCCCAGCTTGTGATGTTACAAAGCGAATGTATAGATGTTTGAATGCTTCGCGCCTTCGGCGACAGCTGAGCGGTAATCTGAAGGCACCACCTATCGGCTGCACCACAAACTAATAAATCAGTGATTTTTTATTAAGTTAATATTCGTTTATTTATAATCTAAGATGTTTAGTTCATATTTTTATACACTAGTAATGTTATGTGGTGACAGTAGTTTGTGGTCAATTCTCATTCATGATCATCAAAATTGCTCAATTAGCCATTTCATCGTGTACATTCGATAATTACAGTTTTATGTAGCTAAATTACTGTTAAAATGTATTTCATGTCATCTAATTCAAAAAGCACCTCTTGACTAGGTACTATTCATTAATTTAACATGGTCACTTTGGCAGCTATTTACAATTTTTTTCTTTTAATTTAGTGTTACATTTTGCCACAGCGAATTGCGAGCAGGGTTTTTATGCTATTGTATTGAAAAAAGTTAATTAGATAACTGCGCTATCCCATTGACATACGTCAAGTGTGCACGTAACCTCTAAACAGGTGTAGAGGTTACGCGCACACTTGAAATAATTAAGAACTATATAAATAATAAAACATATTTTAAAACTGCATAGTATATTATGAAGACCACATATCGAGTAAACTATGTTTGGGCGCAATAATCTCACGCAAACCGCGCATTGCTCATCGGCACAATGTCTCAAAATGCATCCAGTTTAGGAGCGAGCGGCTCCAAATTACGTATGCAAATTATCTGCGACTTAACTTTAATAACATATTTTTAAAGAGAATTGTGCGGCGGAGGTCAGGTAGCCGGTAGGGAACCTGTTTCGGTTGTGTTTGAGCGTCATCCATTGCGCGTCGCGTGCTCATCCTAAATAACGTTTTTCCGGCCGACGCTAGTGCTTCATACTGCGCGTGTTTATCTCACAGCTTTATGACTTACACTGAACTGTTTCGATTATACCATCCTGTTTATTTTCTCTCCTTTGTCGTTTACTACTTTTACTAGTGATATAAACTGGTTTTATATATTATCTTTGCGTTGTAAGTATAAGCAGACCTGTGACGTACCCACAGTACATTCCACAGGAGAGAGCAAAAATCCGCGACCCCGTCGAGTGTGTGTACATCACCCGATGACGTATGCATTCATCATCTCGCTATGCATCATATAGTTTGTCTTTGATTATATTGCCGGTATTCAAGTTATGATCGCACTCGTAACTAACTTACTATTTGTGTATTCTCAAATAATGAAACTGTCATGACGATATAATTTTGCTGTTAATAAACAGTAAGAATTGACATAATTAGTCGTGAAACTGGCAGGGTTTTTGAACAAGCATACTTCAAAGAATAGGTTACGGATCGTTTCCCTTGCATTATACATTCTGCAAATAATAAGAATATAAATTATGTTCCTAAATGCGTCTACTCGATAGCGTAAAACACGCAATGAATATTGTTGACTTACTAAGATGAAAGGGATTAGTGTGCCCGTGCTGTTAAAACAGATACGCAATAAGGGTGCTGGGCGAAAATAAAGTTGATAGTTGAGTAGATGCGGTTTGCTGAGAAAACACCGAGATTATATCTGAAAAGTTTGACATACTCGGATTGCTAAAAAACACACTGATCGTGCAGAGCCTATGAATGTGCGAGGTATTGTCCATGTATATTCACCCCAACTGTATCTCAAGTCAACGAGCGAAATATTTGCTCTAGGACAGATATAAAGATTTTTGGTGACAGTGCATCCCCTTGTCTTACATCCCCGTTTTATTGAATGAGCCGGTCCGGTATTATCTTACTATATTTCCTTTATTAAGGCTATGTACTCTAGATGCAGTGTTTGCACTTCTAATGTTCTCCATACCTTACTAGCCCTGAATATTTTTGCTGAAAAACCCTGGCAGCCTCCACTAAAAGTGTCATGCACATCGTCGACTGCCGCCAAGGATCGCTCGACATGTCTGGGACACAAAAATGAACGACAACGTCCTGCGATAAGTATCTACTTTTGGCAGACGACGGCTATGGTCGTTTTGTCCCCGATTATACTAGGCTCAACCAGAAATTAGGTCCATTTTCATTCGATGTCATTACTACACCATGTAGACCGATGTCTAATAATATTATAGGTACCGTGTTCAAAAAAGTATTGAAGCTTCCTTGTCGTGTCCAATTATATTCTATCTAGGGCGTGCAAGCTCTCACAATGCATAGGAATGTCCTAATTAAAAAAACGGGTTGTTCTTAACAGTTGCTGTTAAATAGGAAAATCCTACATGTTTCTACTAATATTTTTATATTCGCACCATACTCCATTTGAAATAACATTAGAAATTTCTACAACCTTTTTTTACAGTCCGTTCAACCGATTTTGAGTTCTATCCCGTAAATATAAGGACAGCATAAAAAGCATAAAATTGTTACCAAAACTGTTTACTACAGCTGCCATTTGTCATATCACTAGCGCAATAGAAGTCAAAATCGGTTGAACGGGCTGTAAATTGAATTATTTAAATGTCTAATGTTATCTCAAATGGAGTATAGGTACCCGAAGTAATATTAAACAGGAGTAAAAACTACCCAATAAGACTAAAAAAATATCTACATAGTCATAATACGAGCCATACCTCCATCAAGACTGGTGGTATCGAGCCTAGAACGGGGTAAATCACTTAAGTTAGCAAATTTGATAAATCCATGGGTTTTAATTACCACTTCATTAGGAATCTTAGGCTCCGGTCAAACCAAAGTGGAGCGAAAAGCATAGGATATTCCCATAAAATCGGTCACTGTACTTTAAAATCCTCTAAATAAAGCTCAAAGTTGCACAAGCACGAGTATCAACGCAGACATCAAAGGGCTCCTCGGGCGTCCTTGAGCGCCCTCACGTTGGTTTCGTGTGCACTTTCACGCACTGGTATAAGTTCCATTATTCAGTGACCGCCGCTATGCACTCGTCTAAGTCCTGCGCTTTGCTTTACAAGCTTCAAATAACACATGGAGCTTCAGTTATCTCGTAGATGATATTCAATATTTACTACAATAGTGAATTATTTTTCACCGTAACAGAAAACACTTGTCGAGTTTTGTATATAAAGACTTCATATTTATCGAGCAGATGACTGCAGTCGGTAATTAATCGAGTTTTAATTACTGTTTCTTCGTAATTGAAATATTTTACATTGGAAATTGTGTATAGATGAATTAATATTTATCTAGAGGGCTATCTCTTGCCAGGGGTGATGTTTAAAAACTGTATAAAGCATCCTTATCATCCCCAGCTTTTTAATTTCACCTTTTTATTCGGTGAAATACTTACTTAGAAAAAAACATCTTAAAATGGTGATCAATAACAAGACCTTGGTCATTGCTTCCTAAACCATATTATGCTGCTGACATCTCGGATAGGCGCCAAATTTTTATTTATCCTGCAACTCGCGTATCTATAAAATAAAATACGGAGATTATGAGTTTCACGAAGGGAAGTAAGCAAGGACATGAGATAGCAACTAATCTAGTTTCCGCTCAGTTCACTATAATGTACCAATACTTACTATTGTAATTTAATTGTTTCACGAAAAAAATAATTCGGAGTTGTTGCTAACACAAGGTTAAATTGACAATTTGTCATACCTACAATATTGTTAATTTGACCGCGTGTTAGCAATTAACTCTAAGTTAAGTTTTTCGTGCAAGTGGACCGTACCTACTGAATTAATTTTATGTTTGCTCAAAATAAATAATATTTTTTTATGACATGTGTTCTCATAAAACCTTTTCCATTAAATAGTTTACAAAAAAAATCGTTAAAACGGGCTGGTTTCCGCAACTCCACGTCCAAGTGCGTATTTTGCGAACGGATTCCGTATATGTAAGAAAAAAATAAAAAATACTTACATTTAAAACCTACACATAGAGATATTTTCGCAATTAATTACTTTTAAATGAACATTAAAATAACACGAAAAACACACGGCATAAATTTATTTCAGAACAATTACATAAATCTTATAGCTACATGTTAACGAATACAATCTATAAAAACAAAAATCAATTGCAGAAGTTGTTCATTAGTCTCGCTAAAACTCAAAAACGACTTGACCGATTTGTTTTGTTCTCTCGTACGCAGGCGCGGCAAAAAATAAAACAAAAAAAAATGCCACAAAATTCTCCGGGTCAGCTAGTATTAATATAATATCGTTGAAAGTCAATACACTTGTATTAATTAGTAAATACTGAATAGTGGAAGGAATAAGCATCGTCGGCTTCTAGGAATAGTCCGTAATATTCGCTGTCAAAGCATTGAGAGGGTGTGAAGTTCACAAAGGCGAATGCTATCGGTCTGTTAGTAATGTAATGACTGTGTCTGAAAACACGTGCCATTGGCGCCACCATTGCCAGTGATTCCCTGTCTTGGTCTCTTTGACACGGCTTTGAAGCTTTGAGCAACGCTATCTGTGTGCCGGTCATAGCCGATGCCGAATAGATTGTCTGTCACTGACGGAGACTTGTGGTCGCTGCCTGTGTATTGTGTCATCGTGAATTAGTCTTTCAATTGCTGTTGAAATTTCAGATACTCGAACAAAATGCTCCCATTCATTCGTTTCGATAATCTCAATTAGATTAGTCCCGCTCTTCCAATGTCACCTGTAATTATATAAACCTATAAAACAAAAGGTAAAAATATTTTCAAACAAATCTCTTAACTTTTATTATACGAGTACCAAACGCAACTAAATATTGCAGCTGGAACTTGCGTTTGGTTTTAGAGGTGGCTTCGACGCGGTCACATTCAAATTGGAGCACTATGCGGTTATGCATGTGAATATTAAATTCAATCAATCGATCCAATCTTTTTGAACGGAAAACCGATAACAGTCGGTCAATATGCTAACGTCTGCTGGACTGTAACTGACAGCCGTTTAGTGCTCTACTCGATGCAATACTAACGATTGAAACATGGATGAGGGCTACCGTTTTGTGCCCACCAGTTTTATTTAAAACCATTTCTAATACTGTAGACGTGCGATTACATATAACATGGCGTATATAGCCGCAGTTTAGCGCAACCGCTATTTTTTAGGAAAAAAAAAAGGAAGTTAAAATTTTCCTAAACATAAACTCTAATAAAGCAGTGGTTGGTAAAAACCCGTACCTACGTTAATCTGCCATATTTGGAAAATATTTACAAAAATAAAGAAGTAGTAAATAAACTCGCGCTATATGCCAAAAAACGATATTATTTGGCATTTTGAAGATCTCATTCTACACCTGCGGCAAATTCCAACGCGATAACCCTTATTGTTTGTATGTGACACTAAAGTTCTTAATTGATAATCGTAACCATAAACTCTACCTGTCTCCTTCGGGTGTGCTGTAAAGAGATCAATGACCGTTGTTTTAAAATAAGTCTTTAATTATTCGCATTTCAATAGTGTGAAACCCTGCTCGCAAATAATTAAGCCGATATACTGTGGTGTCATTCTTGGTACGTATTTAATTTATAAAACGGGATGCGGTCTTTCGTACTTGTTTGGTTTTATAAACCATCTGTAGGACTGCCATAAATATGTATTTCACTTGGATAAATGTATTTTATTTACTTAATGTACCGAAATGACACTAAAATAGTTGTATATTTTTATTTCAAATATGTATTGTCTTCCAACTATTTGTTTGATGAAGTGTTTACCGGATATTGATGTAATTATATCAAAATATAATATATCGTATTTATTTGAAACCGCCTGCAAATATTTAAAACACACGTTAGGAATATTGTGCCGAAACGTGTGAAGTTCCGTCACAAATAACGTGACAGAACTACCCTCATGCGAAACAAAATGTATAATGTATCCGCATGCAAATGTAAATATGCGTACAAATTGTACAACTCTAACATTTACTCACTAAACATAGACACGATTAAGAGTTTATTTTTGACTATGTATTAAATAATACTTCAAAGAGAAACTACAAGCAATAATATATGAGCCTCGCGACCTCGGAACTAAATATAAGTGGAGCAGCGCACTCCAAGGTTCTGGACATTATTTCAACTAATATTTGTTTAAGTACACATGTCTGTTTTCTGGCACTTAAACAAATTAGTGCCGATAAGTTTATCAAGGGTACTTCACGTTAATTACGCTGTTATCTCTTGCCTTACGTTATGTTTTATGTAGCCTTATAATTCCTTGCCGATTTATTACCGTCTATAACCATTTAATCATTAAAAACAATAACTTTTTGTAATTTCCTCATATTCATATAATTTAAATAGTTTGAAATCTGCACAACTGTTGTCAGATCCACCATTTTGTATTCCCATTTTACTGTGATCTTATGTATTTATAGTAGACATAATTAGGATTGCCTTCAAGCCACGGATCACACCAATTCTTAGTACATACATATACCTACCATTTAATAAGTATATAGAAATTTATATCTACATGTTTATTTATTCATGAATTTTTGACGTTCAAATATTTAATCATACATTTTATATTAATAATAATAAGTATAATTCGAGTATTTTTCATGGCAACTTTTGATATACATAAACCGTGCAGCTGACGATATACTTTCTCGACGATAGTGATAATATAGCAATAATAATCTACATAACATAAAGCGAATTTTAAAAATTCATGAATAGAATATTTTTGCCGAGATTGTCACAGGTCATGCTCATAGGACACCTAGTTTTTATACGTGGAACAGCAAATTTTTGCAAACTGTCTAAATATATAATTGAATGAAGATAGAAATGTTTAGATGTGCTCGTACTGTGACCTGCGACAAGCCCGTCAGTCCATCATAACACCAAACCCATACAAATCGTACAATAGTTATAATAAAAATAACATTTATTTACTAATACTTAAAAATTAGCTAGTATAAATGAAGAATATTATTAGAGTTTTGATACGTTGGACAATCAAGCTAAAACAAATTAAGTCCAGTATTTGAAAGTTAGTCTAACAGACATTTTAAATCACAGCATTATCATAATACAAATGGCGGATAAAACGTTGGTCCTTATACACTTGGGTCTGTTGAATTCGCCCTTTGTGTTTTGTAAAATGAATCTAATTGTTTACGTAATAAGATGTATATTGTACCCGATAATAAACTGTATTCGTTAAAGCAATAAGTATGCCTCGATTAGACAGTGATGGCGGACAGGTTGCAGGCGCCATCTTGAAACGTTCTGTCACAAAAATGTGTTTTCTTATTGGTTTGCGCTGTGATTTTGGGCTTAAATCTTCTGATCCGACCTTAGTAATTTTAACAAAACCTCATTGAACTGTTACCAAGTGAGTAAATTGTTCCAATCGCATTGTAATAATAATTAGTTCACCGCCATAAATTTTGGAGCATAAAATACTACCGACGTCATATAGTTCTTCTAAGATGCCGTCACAATATTTGACGACTCAAGAACGGTGAAGGTTAATGAGCTTTTAATAAAAAAACAATACGCTTCCTTTAAGTGCGAAATCATGTCACCATGAATGGGTATTGCAATCCACTTGCGGACTAACATAATGTAGATTTCTGTAGAATCAACGCGCAAATCAATAGAAAGGTCCCCGATATGTGATATGCTGTTAAGCCATAACCTTAAATGATTAATTAGTTTTAAATGCTTATGCAGATCAAATTAGGAATAATTTTTATCAGACGCAATTGGAATAGGAACCGTAGTAACACCAATCATAGCCTAATTAATTATAACATAGAGTGATGTTAGATTTTATTTATAAGTTATCTTTTTATATAGAATAAGCAGGCGTGCGGTCAGGGCAGGCTGTCCTGCCTCGAGTATATTTTGTGGCCGTACGTCTGTCTCGTAAACAGAGATAGTAAAAGTTAGCGCAGTTTTAAATCTTTACTATGAATCAGTATAGGTGAAAGAAACAATGGAAGTGTAAGCTTGGCTATAATTTATGTAATAAACTATTGATATTTATTATGTGTTGTTATTTCTAACCTCCTTTGCAATAATCATAAATCATTTATTCACATGTGACAGAACTCATGGTGTTAGTAATAATTTACTCAAAAATAAGTTAGTAAAACAATAAAAATCATAAATACGGTTGAGACACTCAATCCTTACGCACATAAATAATACATGTGTCTATGTGTCACCTACCTACATTATGACCTTAAATGTTGATGCAACTAATAGAACTTATTAAAAAAAAGTTGCCATTTAAGAATGAGCTTCATATACAAAGAGATCTTCGGAAAAGCTTTTATTTACCAAACAAGTTGCTAACCGGTAGGATTTTCATCGGTTATAGGTACGGTTTATAATCGTTTTCACCATGTTCGAACCATCCAGTCTCTCGTAACTTCAGTTGTGGCGAGTAACGTCGACGTTTCTATGCTAGGTGAAGCGGTGATCTTAGAGCAGGGTGGCTGGTAGCAGCTGGTTTGAAGCTGCCGAAAATAGAGACAAATGGCGTGCGATTGGAGACGCATAATTATGTCCTCTGTGACTGCTATAGCTGGTGATGATTGGCTGCAGGTAAGACCTGCTGACCACCGTCGAACAGGACGATGAGTCTGTGGGTAATTGAAATGGCATTTATTTTAAATATTCGGTCAGCAAGAAAAATCTGCGGAAAAGTTATTTTGAGTGCATGATGCGTGTAGATTAGGTTCAAATGGGATGACGAGAGCTGAAGTGAGCAATCTAAGCTCCCGTCGTCTCCTTCATGTTAGGTTCCTACAGACAAAAATAGGAGGGACGCGCCGAGCGGCTTTGTCGACTTACCTTAATTTTGTTTGCTAACTAAATACATTTTCAAATCATCTTTAATTGGCTGACCGTTTAAATTATAGCAACAACTCACACTAACCACTCAGCCTGCCAGATTAGGAAGCATGTATTCAATGATGTCTCTATATTCAATGCGGTCAAAACCGGGTTTGATCACCGCATGGTAAGAGGTACAATGAACTAAAATATTAAGCTGGTAAGGTCTCGACTGATGAAGTCTACGCTCCAACCAACAAACCCCGAAAGCTTTCAGCTCGAACTCCAGAATCGTTTCGAATGCCTAGGAAACTCGATGGTATGGAAACTGTTCAAACGGTCGGGTCTATGATCTTCAAGACCCGTCGTACAAATAGTAAAAAATCCGATCCTACTATCAAGCTCATGAAGAAGAGGTGTGAAAATATTTTGCAGTCTTCAGACGATGCGTGCCAATACCGGCAGGTCAATAGCAACTCTCTAAGTCCTTAAAAAGTGACGCCCGCCGCTTTAATAAATACCCAGCGTATAAAAGATATATTATTGAGTGGAATAAGGGCTCCAAGGTCTTTGTAAAAGATTTGACTATTCGTATACGTATCGTATCCGCCAACATTGAGAGGTTCTTGCAGTATTATGCAGTTGTACACGTCAACCAGTAAACCCGTTGCGGATCTAGCAAATGACCCAAGAGCTAGATTGACCTGACACTATACCGAAGACATCCTGGACTTCAGCTTTTACGAGATTAGGATGGCTCTGAAGCAGCTTAAAGACAACAAGGCACTAGGGTATGATGGAATTAAGGTCAAACACCCTGGTGGTTAGGAAACCTGATACTTAGCCCTTCAGAAGTAGTTTGATTCAATGCATTGTGCAGGGTTTCGGTAGTAACTACTCTTCTTCAAGGAGGGTGACAATGCCCGACTGGAGAATTGCAGTTTGAAATAAACTGCAGGCTTATCTACAGAATTTGGCAAACATTTAGATCTCAATACTTTTGTCGGCGATGTCAACAACCACGCGTATGCTTAGTATTGAACTTGGCGTCCATTTTCACATCATGTTTCTGATGGGATTAGTACTTCGCCCAACACCTTTATAAATTATAGCTTCTGATGTTTAAGCTATATTTCTGTAAATTTTCATCAATATCCGTTGATGTGTTTGCGTGAAAGAGCAACAAACATCCTTATTAACCATCCTTCGTTACAAACTTTCACGTAGTAGGATAAAACAACTTTGGTGTAGGTACAATAAATTATATTTATGTAATAAAACTTTAAGTAGAAGTAAAACTTACCTCAGGCCTTTTTCTTTTTAAAACATGATAGGAAAAAACAAACAGGAAAAAAATAATTAAAGGTAATAGTTACCTTGAAACAATGTTATTGGGAAAACGAATCCAATAAAACAACGTTGTGATGATTCTGCTAACTTCTTACGAATGTGTTCACGAGCATTCAATTTTAAAGAGAGAGCCGACGGGCTGCCATCCTGATGTGCTGAGGGTTATTACCCGACTGCCGAAGGAGGGTAATGTGTTTATCAGTCTATGTATGTATGTTTGTTCCTATGTGGCGTTCCAGAGACCAAACGCGTTGGCCGATTTTGATGATTCATACGTCAATCGATTCGTCTTAGCCCTGCGAGTGTCATAGGCTACGTTAAAATTGGATAATAGAAAAATGGCGGAATTTGGGCGCCATATTGTGGGGTCCAAATTTTTTTTTTCTTCCAAACCCATCGTGTGGGGTATCAAAATAAAGGGTTTTAAGAGGTGATTTCAAAAATATATAACACTTATATGTTTAAATGTATCTAATTCGAAAAAAACTTAACTAAAAAGTTATAAATAAAAAAAGTTAAATCAAAGATTCAAAAAACCCGACTGCTTCAAAACGAACTAAAAAGACGTAAACAAGGAAAAAATCATGCTGTGCAGGCGGAGGATACACCAGATTTTGGTCAGCCAGCCCGCGAATATGTATCCTCCGACTGCACAGCATGATTTTTTCCTTGTTTACGTCTTTTTAGTTCGCTTTTAAAGCAGTCGGGTTTTTTGAATTTTTGTGTTAACTTTTTTTTCTATATCGATAAGTTTAGTTTTAGAACTAAGCGGGCACCTAGTAGGACCCAACGTGGATCAATGCACAATGGCGCAAATACGTGTAGTTTTAGAACATAAAGTGATAGTTTGAGAACTCATCATAGGTGCATGATTAGTTCTCAAACTATCACGTTACGACCCAGCGTAGACGTTAATGCACTTTGACACAAAACAGTTTAACACAATACAGCGAGAGAGGGTTATTTATATACCTACTCATCAATCATACTTTTGAGTAAGATTCTTTTAAAACTCTAATGCGAAAGTCAGATACCTATTGGTATAAATGAGATATTGTCTGGTTGTTTCAATAACAACTTCCGCCACATCATACACGTAAGTAGTCTGTTATCACTTAGCATCCAACTCTCCTGTCGCAGTTCTGAAAGAAATTTCTTTTGAAATAAGCAAATTTGTGCTCTTCTATTTGTAAGTAGGGATATGTTTTTATTACAAACTTTATAATTATTACAATCACTACAATAAGTAATCGATTTCTCAAGCAGTTCCTGGCATCCGATTAACCTGAAACTTAGCGTACCCACCTGCGTATATATAATAATATACTATGGAGCTGGTCTCATGATGGAAACGGAAGGTGGCCATAGCAACTCCTCAACCAGACAAGATAACACCATCATGTTCAGGCTCATTGAATAGGTATCTAGATCTACCTCCTACGCAGGTACTTTTCAGTCTATTAGAAGTTTGTTTTGAAAAGATTTTTACTTGTATTTTGTGTGTATATGTCATTCATGGACCAAGTTATTAATCAGTGCTCTATGTATAATGCCCAGGCAATATGTATCAAGTCAAGTCAAAACGGGCAATGAAATTGCTCCAAGAGCGAGCGAAGCCAGCTCGTGAGCTTAAGGCACTATGCCCTCCCCCGGTGGGTTCCCGCATTGTCGAGGCTGAGGGTCTCAGTAACCGTGACTTGGTCACCCACTATGAAGCGAAGAGGAACCCAAGGAGGGGCCGCTCGTCAGGGCTTTTGCCGATAAGCCGATGACGTAGCGGTAAATGTACCCAGTACCCATGATACAGGAGTATTCCTAGCGTGGAAAAACTTATAATAGTTATTTGTTATACAAGAGTGCAAAGTTGCTTTTTAACCGCGTGTTCAATTTTGATGACCGAGCAAGCGAAGGATTCTAAAATTGAATCACGAGCGCAGCGAGTGATTCAAAATTAGAATCCTGAGCGTTAGCGAGGGAATCAAAAGAGCACGAGGTGAAAAATCTTTGCACTCGAGTGCAACACGTAACTTTTCATTCCACCTCAGCGAGGAAATGACTAAATGCAAAAAAAAACGTTTACAATCACAAGATAGGTACACTTTTATTTCAGTTTAGATATTAATTACTACATTATGACAGGTAAGTATTACAGAATAATCTTTAAATTATAACAAAATAATACTAAGGTATAATTAAGAAAATCTTAAAGTAACGTTGCTACAGTTATTTAAATTGAGTGTAATATTTTTGTTTGGTACTGTAATATTGGTGTTAGTCACTTGTGTACTGTTTTTCGGTAAACTATCTGTCATACTTAATAGTTGTACCGATTCATCGGATTCCCTTGGCGTGAATGTTGGAGAGAGAGGGAGATGGTTAGAACCGCGTACAAAGCAAATTGAAAAAAGAACACCAAGAAGGTTCCGAGTCTGAGTTTTTAACAAATTAAAAAAAAGTTGTATGATATATTCGGCACCATAGAGGTAGCAGTAAATAGGTTGAATGTTTTTTTTTATTCACAAACTTAGTGCACACGATGTTCTAAATTCAATTTACTTTATCCTCTCGTGAATAAAAACGGCTTTTCCACTCAGGTAATGAAGATTAAAAATACTCTTTCCGAGATGGTGGGATGAAACAAAAATCTTTGGTGATGTTATTTAGAAAGGCCAAGTGCGCAGTACTCATAGCCGGCAACTGGATGTATGAACGTAATAAGTGAAGTAAAAGGAGTATGCAAGGATGATACCAGGGGCGTTCTATAGTTTCTGCCGACACCGATGGGAAAAGACGTGAGTTTATTTAAGTAACTCACTAAAGTAGTAGTAGTACAAAAGACAAGACAAAAGATATTTATTTCAACTGGGTCACCAAGCGGCACTTTTGAATGTCACAATTTAAATTTACATGGAATAAAAGTTGATTCTACCGTGCATTCGGAAAGTAGCTTGTTATGGAGAAGAATGCACAAGAAACTCCATACTTTTTAAATTTACATGGAATAAAATTGATTCTACTGTGCATTCGGCAAGTAGCTTGTTATGGAGAAGAATGCACAAGAAACTCCATACTTACTCTTTTTTAAAAAATGATTCTACCGTGCATTCGGAAAGTAGCTTGTTATGGAGAAGAATGCACAAGAAACTCCATACTTACTCTTTTAAAAAAAAAAAAATTTTTACAATATTTAGGTACATGAGTACATACATTAATAAATTCACATATGTGAGGACAATGCACCCAGAATAGCACTACACACTATACTACGTAAAGGTATAAAGTATTAAAAGTACTCATGTACTGTGCAGTTATATAATAGGTACTAGAAAAACATTAACATCCGAAGCAGCTAAGTTATGACCAATCCCAACTGACGGCGCCCGTCCACGAACATGACGCATGAATCGGCACCACACCACAGCTCAACCATCATGAAGGGAACCGAATGATCCAACACACGCGCCACCATCAGAGAGACATTTGAGAGAGCATGACACACTCAACTGCCAGGGCACACACAAGTCAACGAACGACACAGAGGTATAGCAAATGGTAGATTTACAGTTGGGTACATAGTACCCACACACGTGCTGTGCAGCTATACAATACTAAAAGAAATCGAGTCTATATAACACAAACATATCATTTGTTTTTGCGCCCTAGTGGTTGTGGAGCAGGACTAGCATTGAGCCAAGCATTTTTATCAGTGATGTAATCCCGCAACTTATAATATGCCTGCCTGCATAGTGTGCGTTTTATACAATTTTTAAATTTTGTCTCATTCAGTTCTAGAATATGGGGAGGAATTTTATTGTAACATTTTGTACAGTACCCCATGAAAGATGAGGCCACTTTTGCCAGTCTGAAACCTGGTTGAACTAATTGGTCCCTATACTATTGGTACTATGTAAAGACTATATTATTGATGATTGCCCTTTGAAGTTATTGTATGTTAGGGGACGGACAATGACCGATATTGTCTGCACCTGACATCAAATTAGCCGGTTGAACTAGTAATTACAAATTAATTAGCTACCCAAAGATAAGTGTCATAAGATGTCTCATGTCTGTGTAGTGGTGTATTATACCTATTCAAGTTCCCGCATAATTGTCACGTTGAATCAATGTTATCTCGGGAATACCTACCGTATCAATTGTTGTTATTATGAATTTGTATATATTTAAAATCAATAAAACACAAAGAAAAAGAGACGTTTATCTGCGTTCAACGCCTTTACGAGCGTCCTAACGCCAGCCGTTAGCCGAAAAATAGATGAACTAATTTTGTTTAATTGTTGATTTGGTCACTAGTGCGACCGCTTAGCGTGAGATCGTTCGCTTTCCAGTTCGGACTAATAATTGTTTTTAGATTTTCAATTAGGAATTTCTCAGTGCAGCACACACAGGGCGCAGATACTACTCTGAGTGGCAGATTTTAAGCTAGTGGTAATTTTTTGGAAAAATATATCTTACATTAGATCATTTTCTTAATAATTTAATCCAAGAACATGTTGAGTTTATTCATATAGCATAGTATGCTAGTATTATATTAACTGTGGCATAGTGTAACTAAATTGTAAAATTATGTCTACCAAAAAACGACTATCGTACCAAAATCGCCGGGCGTATTTTATAGAAATTGTCACTGTATTAAAGACATAAATAACTACATTTTGTTTTTTTTTTTTTTAAGACATAGTATAAGGAAAGTACAAAAAATTACCTTGAATTTTGGGTCGCGCGAGTGAGAAACGGGTGCGCGTTTTGTTACCATAAGGTCGTTGAAGACTGTAGTCGTGTGATATTTCTCCGGTTGTGTCGGATTGCCGTCTGCCGTCCTATCGGAATATGATAATGAGGGATAAAAGAGTGCACCTTTGTTTGCGAATACAGATGCGCACTATAATATCCCCTGCGGCGAAAAACCTTTATAACTGTGCCAAATTTCATCCCGATCCGTCCAGCCGTTTGAGCGTCAAGCAGCAACATACAGACACACTCACAATCTTTCGCCTTCATAATATAAGTGTGATATATTAATATTCATGCATGCTCACAGATATTTTTATGATATTTTTCTTTTCGTTTTCTGTAATAAAACTTCAGTAGTAGGTAACGAACTGCTACCGAAATTTGAATATTAGCACTAGCTTGTCAACATCATGGCGTGTAATTTAAGTAAAGTTAAGTATAACTGGCCAGGGGCTATCCTTCATTGGATTGGTTTTCGTTTCGCGGATTGAGATTGCGTTTTAAACTGGCCTGCCTACCATCATAATTTTAATTCCGTGCCGTGATGTCGTAAGCAGACTTTTAGATAATTCTTTTCGGGCTACGAAAGGTTTCTCAAGATTGGTGTAAGCGCTATTTTATTTGTTTTGCGGTTTACCGAAGTCTATGACCGGTTATAGGTATGTACCGTCCTATTAGATTGTACAGAAGCAACAGTGGTATCTCGTATTATCTGATGTGTATGCCTGAGGTGACATGGTTCTACGGGAGACTGTACATAATAATTATACCTACAGCCCTAAATATCTTCGGTAAATTTTAAAAATAAAACCTTCTCTACTATTAGTACAACTTCTCCGGCTTTATTAATGAGTAGACTTGTAATTACCATTTTAAAACAATTTGAGATGCTAAGTATCATTATTATTTTTATGAATAAAGCCTTCCGTGGGATCAAATCTCCCCAGTAGTTCGTTCCTAGACAAGTTACATTCGTTCATCGAAAGCGTGGCAGAAGCGATAGGCATAATGTCATAAATGTTTGGGAATGGCACTTGACAATCCTATTTATTTTTTGTAATTTTTAACCACCGACGGAAAAATAGCGGTGTTATAAGTTTGATATTATGTGTGTACCTGTATGTTTGGTTATCTGCCTGTGGTATCAAAGCTCCTAAACGGATGAACCGATTTTCAGTTAGCTATGTTTTATGAAGAAAATTGGTTCAGCCGTTCAAAAGATCAAACCGTTACCGTTTATTTTACTGATTAATTCGGGGTATTTGCGCAAGATGTACCATTGACGATTATGCCATTGCTCACTAATTACTAAGACCACATGAATGAAACTTGGCAAGGAATTGTAGACCCCTACAAGATACAAATAAACGTAATAAGTTAGGCTCTAGAGTTCCTATTTTAAGAAATTGGACCTAATAACCTTATTTTACTTTTACGTGTGTATCTTCTGAACGGTATGTTTTTTTCAAATTCTGTTTTTACAAACATTACACACAAATTGAAAGCAACGTGCGTAAAAAATTACAACTCTGCACTTAACCGTTTTATATGATTTTCATCAAATAGCCAAACGTCAGCGCAGCGGAATTTTGATTATTTCCACAGTTTTATGACACAGAAATCCCATTTAAACATACACATTTACCTCTCGTTACACACTTATTATTGAATGCATTTTTTTATTATACGACCATAGAAAAAAAAGTGCCGCTGGGATGACGTAGTTCCAGCGGAATAGTAGATTATTAACCAAGGGGATAAAGCAGTGTCTTCTGTCGGGTGACGATTTAAATCGCGAGCGTAACGAAGGACTCGAGGTTTACTCCCGAGCGTAGCGAGGGTTTTAAAAACTTAAATCATGAGCGAAGCGAGGGATTTAAGACGAGTCCTGAGTGTAGCGAGGGATTTATGTTCACCCAAGACTAAGACAGCTTTATCATCGAGGAAAATACTCTACTTTTCGTACCATTTGCGAAAAAAATAACACAATAACAATATGAGATATGCATTTATTAAAAATAAGGACTATTAAAAGTAAAATAAATTAAAATAAACTTAACGTTTATGTATTTGAAGAAAACAAAAACGTGGCAAATTCCTAGACTAATATTTTTTTTTTCGGAAAAGCAAAGGCATCAAGCTCTTACGGCCTCGTCGGTTTTCGTAATTTTATTTAATAATCATAACTGCATAATAAATGCGTAGGTATTCCTTTTTCAAAAAGATGTATAATGCGTTATATACAAACTCAATGGTGTAAACACAGATGTAGTTCAGTATAAATTTCGGTAAGTATTCCAAATTTAAATCACATTCTCCCCCTAGAGGATGAATGAAATTCAGTACAATTTTCTTTCCCTGTTTTTAACAGATTAAAAATGACTATCGTTATTCGCTTTTTGTGGCATAGAATGTCACTTTTTTGAGCAAGTGGTACGAAAACAGTTTTTATTGCATAGCTCCCCAATGGTTGGACACACAAATTTGTACTTACCATACACAATTACACGACGTCATACACTAATTATCTGCTAAACTGAAATTAAGAAATTCGTCATTTTTCTGCTTGGGAAAAAGGGATGTACGCGTGTTCGTAGTCGAACACGTGTACATCCCTTTTTCCCAGTCGCACCATGATAGTATTGACACGTCATGGTACGGGGGCAGGTCACTATCAGATTATCAGGACCAGCCTACAATGCGCGCATCTTCAATACTCGCGGAAGCAATATCTTAATGCTCATGGAAAGCCATACCTAGGCCAAGACGATCACGACGTAGGGCGTTTGTGCAATCACTCGTTTTCGTTCGTAAAAATCACGAATAAATATGCAAAATTATTACGAATCGAATGTGCATGACCTTACGATGAGCCGTCCATCAATCTGACGATCTAGCGACGACTCCTCCTACCTAGTCCTTGTCCAACTATGTTATTTATTTTAAATAATAAATAACATCACGCATTCACGCTTGTATTCCCCAAGGGGTTAGGCAGAGGTGCACCTGCAGCCTAATTGTGTAAGTAAATTCGGCAACGGAAACAATCTGTTGCAAATCTGTTACAAAAAAGTTGAATAAAGATTCAACTTTTTTGTGTATGTGTGTGTTTTTGGGAAAGAACCAGATTGTTTCCTTTGCCGAATTCACTTACACAATTAGGCTGCTGTAGTACCCTCATTTCTCCAGTTATATTTAAGTACCATGTAGAAGGGAGCCTGTTGACATCAACGGGGCACTAATGCAGACTCCGGGCTGCTACTGAGAAAAACCCTATTACATTGCCCGACCCGCAGCCTAAAACTACACATACCTACACAAAGAAGTTGAATCTTTATTCAACTTCTTTCGTTTTCAGAGTGCATGTGTGTGTTTTGGGAAAGAAACAGATTGTTTCCTTTGCCGAATTTACTTACACAATTAGGCTGCCGGGCACCCTGGCATCGAACCCTTGATCTCGTAGTCAGCACCCATTAGACCTACCTACGAGGTGCAAAACACATATTCTAAAAACATTAAGGCATTCTTGCACTAAATACTTAAGTCAGAGTTAGTTGCTAACACGTGGTTAATTATGACAATATTTAATGGCCAACTGTCAATTTAACCCAGTGTTAGCAAATAACTCGGAATTAAGTTTTTCTAAGAGAATAAAATGAGTGATAATATAATTAGTAGTGGCCTAGCCAATTCAAATCCGGGCCATACCAATGTGATGATTTTATCAATGAATAATTATGTAATTTTACATATCTCTTGCTTTGTAAGTACACCCTTCCCAGGTAGCAATTTTACGTCATGACGACGTCCATTCACGGTCATTTTCGACGTAAATGACGTCGTAAAAAACGTCCCACAGACGTACTAAATGACGGCCTAATGTCAGGTCTCAGCGACGTCTCTGAAGACGTCATATTAACGTCTCCAGATAACGTCATATTAACGTCTCCAGATAACGTCATATTAACGTCTCCAGATAACGTCATATTAACGTCTCCAGATAACGTCATATTAACGTCTCCAGATAACGTCATATTAACGTCTCCAGATAACGTCATATTAACGTCTCCAGATATCGACTTATTCACGTCCCCAGATAACGTCATATTAACGTCTCCAGATAACGTCACCTTAACGTCTCCAGATAACGTCATATTAACGTCGCCAGATAACGTCATATTAACGTCGCCAGATAACGTCTCCAGAAGACGTCAATACCACGTATTGTGAAGACCTCCTATAATAACGTCTATTAACGTCTTCAGACACATTAATATAACGTTATCTGAAGCGTTAATATGACGTCATCCGGGATCAATTTGGCCTCGATGCAATTCATCCAGCCACAGTCTTCAAGTAACTCTGAAAGGTCAACATTAAAAACACAAATTTGCATTGTAGTATTATTTATTATAACGAGTTAACTATCACAACTTAATTAATAAATGGAGAATTTTAATCCTTATAACCATGGAGCATAGGAAAACATATAAAAGAATTACTAGTTGCCTCTTGAGGAATAACAACACATTTTGAAATAATATCATAAACAGGTACAATTTTGTAAGCTGAACAGAGTTCCGAAACTTTAAAAATATCAATAACAGCAGAATCATAAGGATACGTATAGTAGGAATCATAATGTACAAACTCTTTTCCATAGACGAACAAGGAAACCTCTCCATTAATCTTACATCTCAAAATATTATGTATCTCGACTACTTTGCCGTTTGCATAGCAGTAACAATTATTAGCTAAACCAGATTTTGTATACATTGCAAAACCCTTATAAACAAGTTTATTAAAGCATTCATAAGCATTGTTATCAACAGGCGTTGGTCCTAAGCTATTGTAATAAAAAACCGCTGGTACCTCGTCAATCAGTTTTGGAGGAAAAGTAGATTCCATTTCTTTTAATCGTTTATAAATTTGCTGCAACGGTTTGTTAGGTGACCTAACTAATTTTTTTAACATGCCTAAATAATTTTCGAAAGGAAAGGCGGAATAACTGTCCAAATCACCAAATAAACGAACGTCATCACACAAATGACATAACATATGAACATTGTAAATTAAAAATTTCCGGCTATAAATAGTTTCGGAATGTCTTATGAACATTAATAATAGCTCATGTGCTAAATATGTACCTACTTTATTGATGTTTCTAGGGCTACAAAGAATTGTTATAGCACAATGAAATAACAAAAAATTTTCATACAGGGAGGTTGGAAGGATATTTTTTAGAACAACTGGTCCAGTATATAACAAAAACATCCTAAATTCGGTGGCTTTCCAGCGAGCCAACTCACTGATACTTCGCGGTCGCCTGTTAAATTCAACAGGTATACAACTTGCACAGCTAAGTAATTTTTCAGAAACTGCATTTACTAAACGGCTATTTAAACGAACATTTAAATCACCACCAACCCAAACATTTAAAAGTTTCCTCATGACTCCCAGACAAACAGCATGCATATAATCAATGGGAAACAATGAAACTAAATCTATGGGAAGCGTCAAAAGTGGAGATTCACCAACATGATGGTCGTCATCAGACTGTAAACGAAATTGTGAATCCGTTCTCCTACTCGCAGATACGCTTGTATAAATCACTCTACCTTGAATATACTCACCAGGTTCTACACATTTATCACATGATGAGTATCCACCATGGGATTTAGTACATTTGATAAAAGCTCTAGCTGGAGCGTCACATACAAAACTATGTACTTTTACAATATAATGAGTATCTTCAAAATTTATTCCATCATTAAGTAATGTAGACAGTTCTTCAACAAATGGCCCCAAAAACAGATTCAATGGTGAAGGTTTAGAGTTTCCACAGAACAGAGTTATTACAAATGGCTGTGCACAATTAAAGTTTTTGATCAAACCTAATATAGGCCATAGTTGAGTATTCGTGCTTTTAAAAAGTGGCAAACCATCAACATTAAAAGACAACAATATTTCACTATTTTTAAAGTTGAACCCACTGTACAGTTTTAATTGTGCTTGTATTTGATTTATGAGACCAATGTGCACCAATTCACCAGATTGCAAAGAGTTACTTGATATATTCATTGGCGTATTTAAAAACGTTCTGCTATCTCTAGGCAATTTAGGGCAAAAAGGATTTAGAATTTTTAGAAGACTATCTAGAGCACTGTGGGAAATTTTATGTTCTACGGTAGCCCAATGTCTTAATTGCGATGGCAAATCGTTAGCATCGTCAGATCGTGAATCATCATTATCTATAAAACAATCCTCAAACAATGTTGATTGACAATTTTCATCTAAAAAAATATTCTCTTTATATGTCCTTAAACAGTTTTCATTTAAAGTATTGTTGTCAATACTACTGTTACTCGTAGCTATAGATGTGGATGTATATTGTGGTGAAGATGGCAAATCACTTAATGATGGCTGTAATGTACTTCTTTGTATTTCTAAAATAATTTTTCGTTTTTCTGCCAAAATCCTTCTATACATTTGACGCTCACCTACTACATTTTTTTTCTTCCTAGAGGATGACATTGTTATTTTCCTTTGACAATCGCTTTTTTGCTCGTTCAGGTGCGTGCTTGAGCCACACCTTTATATCGTCTTCAATGTCTTTTTCTGTAATCCTTGGAGAGGAACTCTTTAAGCTCTCTGAAAACAAAAAAGTTTGTGAATATAAGAATAGCCCAAATGCCTGCAACGCTCTGTGGGGTCAGATGACGGGTCGCTCTCACACAGCGACTCGCGAGTCGCGACACAACTGGTGTTAAATATTATTTTTAACGGAGAATTAAAAACCGGTCAAGTGGGTGTTGGATCACGCGCATTGTAGGGTTCCGTAGTAAGCCCGTCGCAATAATTATGTGGACTTAATTGTTTTATTTTACCAGTTAATTGACGTGATTATTATTATATATAGCCTTGCCAAATTACAGCTTTCTAGTACTAAGAGTCTCCCCACCTAGCCACCTACATAAAACATGCCAATTATTAACCAGTTGCCAGTACACAAGGAATATGTATCTTTTGAAATTATTTAGGTATTTCATAGCACACTTATTTTGTATTATAGATGAGATCTAGAAAGAATAAATTTAATCATATGAAAGACAATAGACACATACCAACAATAAATTCACGGAGACGTAGCTCTGAAAAAGGCTTCTTCTCAGACCTTTTACCATAGAAGTTGAACTTGCTTGCCAACGAGTCTGACAATGTATATTTCATCACTCTCGATACTTTATTTTTTAAATCATGCCCACCAAGGCTCTTTAGGTAGCTTGTCTGTAAATATTAATTGATAGCAATAAACATCCACATATATCTCTATAAGTACACACTAGAATTAACATAAGATCCAACAGTCACATACATAATCTTGAGCTCACACTATAGGATTCCCTGTCATAGGTATCAGGAACTACGAGTGCCAAGGTATCATGACACAGACCTAGAGCAAATATTTGTGTTGCAACAGGAATTGAACCCACACCTCACATCTCAGCCCTCTAATCGCCCACTGTGAAGCAGTGGCCAAAATTATTAGGAATTAACTACACATAATGTGAGCAGAAGCTAATAAAACATAGCCTGTCAGGGGTAATGTAGCTTGCTATTAGTGACTGAATTCCCAGAATTGAATCAATAGTTCCGATGATTAACTCCTACATCCAAACTCACAAACAAACTAACTCATTCTAGCAAGGTACCCATGTAATAAAAAGCTTTCTTATGGTAAAGTAGGAATTAATTATAATTGCTCAATAGGCATTTCCTGTTTATTAAAAGTAAACACTTACCAGGTTAGCACAGTTTTCTGTATTAGTCAGTAACTGTTCCACTGTTTCTAAATCTTGAAAAGTTTCCAAGGGAAATTTGAATTCAGGCTTCAATGCATTGGTATTTCCTGCTCTGTCTTTCAAAATTGCTAGGATGACATCATTTTGGGCTTTTATTTTGGCAAGTAGTGAAACAACTTGGCCTTGACAATCTGGATGAAAAAAGTAGTATGGTAGGTATTACAGTCTATAATAATCTTAACACCAACCACCACCACCACCACTATACCAAAAAATAGAAATAATCGTCGAAAACTATACTCATGCATATAAGGTAGTATCTAGCAAAGAATCTAGTTAGGCAGCTATAGATTTAAAAAAATCAAAATGATTTTTACTATTTACCACAGTTATTGGAAGCACTGCTGGCAACAATTTCATCGAGTGTCATACTTTGTGAACCAGATGGTTGATCATGATGACTGTTAGAAGCCTTCTCTTGTGCATCAGGTTTATTCATCTGTGAGTTGTGATTTAGTACCAAATCACTGTAAATTGTGCTTGTACTTGAAGGTTCAAGGTTTATATCTAAAAAGCAAAAAAAAAAAGAAAATAATGGAAGGAAATATTATTATGTTCAAAATAATTTAGTTAATGTATCATCCGGTATAATTACAATTGGATAGATGTTTCTTTAAAGGCGGAGGACGAGGGAATTCACACCCTTTCTCATCATCATTATCATCTGATGATGAAATGTATCTGCTAGTTTTTTTTGTTTTGCGTTTAGGTGGCTTACTTATATAATTTTCCTCCTCAGTCTGTATATCTGATGTGTCTTCCACCAACTTTAATTTTTTCTTTGCCTTATCCAATTCATCTATAGAACAAGCATAAAACACCAACACAGTTAATATCAAAACAACATGCAAGTTAAAGTTAGTCACGCCATGCAACACACCCACGCCGTACAAGCTTGGTAGTCCAGCACTTATTAATCCATTAGTTCTATCTCATTACTAGTAGTTAATAGTACTGCCATTACTTATATAATTTACTATGCTTTTGTTTCTGTTTTGATATGGTATGGTGGTGAGATTACAGGCACATGAGACTGCAATGAACACAACACAATGCTATGTAGGGCACATTCTAGGTGGATGTGGGTACATACCCCCCATACATACCCCTGGTGGTTCGGTGGCCACCTAACCACCAGGTTTATGTATGTTATACAATGTATAATTATAAGACAAGACCAACAAATATTTGTGAAAACAAACAAAACCAAACACCTGTGAACACACTTTCTTGGAAATGATTACTTATCTGTTGCTTGCTTGCTGTCGCCGCTGCTGCTTGTTTACACACGGCGCCATGACCTAAAAATAGCAGTTCTGTCTTGTGATCTTGGGCAATCTGAATATTTTTTTTCTGTGCGCATCAAAACTGCAGTCAACTTCAGCTCGGCCGTAATCCTTAGATTTTTAGGTTATGGCACCGTGTATTTTTTTAGTTAGGTTTTAAAACACTAGCACCTACTAGAATTAAATTCTGGGCCAGTCTGTCTGTGCCCAGGCTTAAAGCATGGTAAAGTTAACTGCCCTCAAGCCACCAGCTGCTAAAATAGTTGTGTGTGGTAGTGTTACACTACCTACTCATAAAAAAAACTTACCAGTCTGATAGAAAACTCTATCGATCTCGTATAGTTTCCATTGTTCATTTGGAGACGAACACCTCTGTAGAAGTTTATCAAATGCTTTCGCCTCCTTTACGGGAGGCCAATAGATTTCTCTTTTTTTAGGTGTTATCCATTTATTGATGACCACAGCCACAGTGCCACCCTCACTCTCCGCGAACTGAACGACACTATACATAATTTACAATCCTTTTATGTGCTGTGATACGTACTATAACAACAGCAAGAAAAAAACATGAGAATTTACACATTTGTTTGACACAGAGAATTGAGAAAGAAAAAAAGCGCGGGATACCAACCAACCGTCAACGCGTTCGTTCGTTCCGTTCCGAAATAAACAAAAGCAAACAAAAATATATTTTTTTTACTTTTTAAATATTTATATTTTTAATCAGCCTTTTCTATCTTATATTGGTTCTTTCTAATGTTTGATGATAGACTAATAGCTGAATTTCTTTTCATTGAGTTACATAACAAATACAAATGTAAAAAATAATAATTTAATAAAATAATAACAAACAACATGCTATCAATGCGTTCCGTTCCTCGCAGATTGGAAGAAAGATAAACTCTGGTGATAATTTTTAAATTATTAAAATGGACTATTTACTGTCGAGTTAAAGTTTTTACAGAGTACCTATATTTTAATACAAAAAAACGTTCGCTAGCCGCATGATAGTTATGTTGTTAGAGCTAATTTAATCGTGCCTGCTTGAGCATGGTAGGCACCTGTTGTACTCTCCTAGAATAAAATTATGTTTCTTTTCTTGGATAATGGCATACCTAGCTCATATACCTACCTTACTTAATTAGGTTTTATTCTGATTCCCATAATAATAATAATATGCTTGAATGTCCATAGCATCATAAGTAGGTTCCCGTTTATTCTGCTAGTCAAACGAATGGAAGTCAGTGGTGGATGTTTCTGTAGGTATCGAGGCGGCTCAAGACCGCTCGTCGTGGCATTTCTATGTATATGGGGCCTGTCCAGCAGTGGACTTCTAACTAAAAGTGTTTGTACAAACCTACTTACAGAAAATAAATCATTTATCATTTAAACTGATAATTTATTTAATGACGATGAATATTAATTTTATCGGTTGCAATTAGGTACCTACCTTAAGCAGGTATTAAGTAGTACCTACGTGTTAGAGCATTCCTTTAGATGCACTAAATAAATAGTACGTAGGTAAGTACACTACGGCCGAAATATCTTGGCGAGTCTGTACATAGACACTACGAACTTTCGCCATTGACCCTAAATGTAGGTACGTTCCTACGGCGTCTTATTAATGAACAACACAGGGCGTCACAGAATGGAACCCAAATGGACGTTGCTAGGGCGTCTTATTAGGGAACAACACAGGACGTCACAGAATAGACCGTAAATGGACGTTGCTAGGACATATAATACATGACCAACACAGGACGTCACAGAACTGACCCTAAATGCACGTTGCTACGGCGTCTTATTAATGACCAACATAGGACGTCACAGTTGACCCCAAATGGCCGTTGCTAGGGCGTCTTATTATTGACCAACACAGGAGGTCACAGAATTGACCGTAAATGGACGTTGCTAGGACGTATAATACATGACCAACACAGGACGTCACAGAATTGACCCTAAATGCACGTTGCTACGGCGTCTTATTAATGACCAACATAGGACGTCACAGTTGACCCCAAATGGCCGTTGCTAGGGCGTCTTATTATTGACCAACACAGGAGGTCACAGAATTGACCGTAAATGGACGTTGCTAGGACGTATAATACATGACCAACACAGGACGTCACAGAATTGACCCTAAATGCACGTTGCTACGCCGTCTTACTAATGACCAACACAGGACGTCACAGTTGACCCCAAATGGACGTTGCTAGGGCGTCTTATTATTGACCAACACAGGACGTCACGGAATTGACCGTAAATGGACGTTACTAGGACGTAACATTCACGACCAACACAGGACGTCACAGAATTGACCTTATATGGACGTTGCTACGTCGTCATAATCATGACCAACATAGGACGTCACTGAATTGACGCTAAATCGACGTCACCAGGACGTTCCCTTGAGTACCAGACGTTAAAATGACGTCAGTGTGACGTACTTATTTGACGAATAAACTACGGACCCTAATATGACCTTAGGATGACGTCATTTTTTCGTCGCAGACGTCATTTTGCTACCTGGGTTACACCCCTGAATGCCGGGGTGTATGACTATCATTACAGCATAGGTTTTGGAATTTGAAAAAAGAACTGTCATACTCTACTGCAAGAAGAATATTTTTAAAAAGTTAATATTTTTTCTCAAAAATGGTATGTAATGTTGACATAACATCTCTAAAAAGTATCCAGAAAGTGAACTCTACCGGAGACTATTCACAACTGTCCGGTAAGAAGCGAGATTTTAAATTTGGAATCTCCTACTGTCCAGTAAGTAAGTATGTAATTTACTTACTGGACACTTGGTCATCCTTCATCCCTTTTTTTTTTTATGGCTTCGCACGGTTTAGGTCATCCTCTTTAGATCTGCTTAGAAAAAAAAAACATAGTACCAGACACAGATTAGAGTTTAGCCATTATAACATGGTTAGAGGGAGGCTCCAAATATATATCTATCTCTTTTTGGTATGACATTTTATGAGATACATAATATATTTTGGAGCCTTAAACATCCATTTTATTGTCTGTGACACTTTTTTTTTTTTTTTTTTTATGGGTCTGTGACACATAACGCGACGCAGAAAAAGTATGCACGTTGCGTTTTGTACTTAGTAATGTTGTAGAAGTATAGTGTGGGATTTTATGTTTGTATTTAGTCATTTCAGTTTATAAATCATGTTGGATTAAAGAGTCCGTTAATCAAGATGTACAACAAACAAATATAAATGCCCCCGGTAAATCGATCACAATATCTATCAGTAATTGCCCTAATATGAATGTAACCTTCAATATTAATTAAACGAATTTGTTGTTAAACTTTCTTTCATTTTTGAGAAAAGCATTATACAAACCTCAACCAGTAAGAAAGCCATCCTGGCCTCGTATATAACCGGACCTCACCTGCGGTTCGGTCCGGTTAACTCATACTCGGCCAGGAAGGCTTACTTACTGGATTCTGCTGTAATGTACTATTTCTCAAAAATGGTATGTAATGTTGACATAACATCTCTAAAAAGTATCCAGAAAGTGAACTCTACCGGAGACTATTCACAACTGTCCGGTAAGAAGCGAGATTTTAAATTTGGAATCTCCTACTGTCCAGTAAGTAAGTATGTAATTTACTTACTGGACACTTGGTCATCCTTCATCCCTTTTTTTTTTTATGGCTTCGCACGGTTTAGGTCATCCTCTTTAGATCTGCTTAGAAAAAAAAAACATAGTACCAGACACAGATTAGAGTTTAGCCATTATAACATGGTTAGAGGGAGGCTCCAAATATATATCTATCTCTTTTTGGTATGACATTTTATGAGATACATAATATATTTTGGAGCCTTAAACATCCATTTTATTGTCTGTGACACTTTTTTTTTTTTTTTTTTTATGGGTCTGTGACACATAACGCGACGCAGAAAAAGTATGCACGTTGCGTTTTGTACTTAGTAATGTTGTAGAAGTATAGTGTGGGATTTTATGTTTGTATTTAGTCATTTCAGTTTATAAATCATGTTGGATTAAAGAGTCCGTTAATCAAGATGTACAACAAACAAATATAAATGCCCCCGGTAAATCGATCACAATATCTATCAGTAATTGCCCTAATATGAATGTAACCTTCAATATTAATTAAACGAATTTGTTGTTAAACTTTCTTTCATTTTTGAGAAAAGCATTATACAAACCTCAACCAGTAAGAAAGCCATCCTGGCCTCGTATATAACCGGACCTCACCTGCGGTTCGGTCCGGTTAACTCATACTCGGCCAGGAAGGCTTACTTACTGGATTCTGCTGTAATGTACTATTTTTCTCGGTATCCATTAATTACTCGAATCGGAATCTAGACAATTTATTTTATAAAGATTTTATTTTAAATATGGAACTATTTGTTTCCACATCGTATGTTAGATGGAATCGATTTAAAAATCAAACTGGCCAGCAAGATTTGACGCGCTCGCGTGCGTGAAAAAAAAAAAGGCAGTCTACTAGTAGGCGCGAAAGCATCGCGAAAATAATTAATTTTCTTGTTTGAGTTCTTTTTCAAAAGTTTTAAACATGTCTAGTGACGAAGACATAGATCTAACGCCCGATTTTATTAAAGAAAGGGCAAAAACAGTTGTCGAAAATATATTACCGCCGAACTCGAAATAAAGATATGTAAAGGCATACGACGAATTTATGAAATGGCGGTCAGAAAAAAAAGTGAAATCTCTTTCTGAAAGTGTTTTTATATCATATTTTGATGAATTATCTAAGAGGCTACAACCTTCCAGTTTATGGTGCTTTTATTCCATGCTAAAATCTACAACGATGACAAAACATGACGTGAATTTGAAAGATTTTTCTAAACTTACTGCTTTCTTGAAAAGGCAGTCTGACGGCTTTAAAAGCAAGAAATCGAAGGTATTTACTGCAGAAGAAGTACAGAAATTCTTAAATGAAGCTCCGGATGAAATTTATTTAGCAATAAAGGTACCTACGTATTTACTTGCCCTTTTTAATAAGTTACCAAAATATTTCACAAAAATACTATGCGAATTTGGTGCCTTTAATACAACTTATGTCTTTTTTACAGGTTGTTCTAATTTTTGGGATATCGGGAGCCTGCAGAACCGTGGAATTGACAAACTTGACAATAGAAAATGTAGAAAAACATAACAAATTACTACTCATAAAACTGCTTAACACGAAAACTAAAATTGACCGGTCATTTGTTGTGCATGAAGAATTTGCAAATTATGTTGAAAAATATCAAGCTCTTCGGCCTGAAAACGTGGATACAAATCGTTTTTTTCTTAATTACAGTAAAGGAAAATGCCACAGACAAGTAATAGGAAAAAACAAATTTACAGGCATGCCAAAGCAAATAGCCACATATTTAAAACTGAGTAACGTAGAGTTATACACCGGGCATTGCTTTCGCAGAACATCAGCGACTCTATTGGCTGATTCGGGAGCCAACCTCACTCTGTTAAAAAGGCACGGCGGCTGGAAGTCCAGCAAAGTGGCCGAAGGTTATATCGAAGATTCGATGGCAAACAAAAGCAAAATTACTTCTAAAATAACAGAAAATATAAACTTGAAATCACCACGTCAAAGCACATCATCTGAGCCATTTTTTAATGAAGAAAATAGTACCAGTCAACTGCCGCCATTTACGATGCAAGAACCTCAAGTCACTCAAACTCAAGTCTTATCATCACAAACTCATATTCAAACTATAAATATTCCTAAAAAGAACGTGACCATATCTCTTACAAATTGTAATAATTTTACTATTAATTTTAATTAAATACACATTTTTTTCTTCTTAATAAATGTTCATTGAAACCTGCTGTCTTGTTGTTTACTTACCTCACAATCGATATGTAAAGCAGAGTATTTATCTCGGGCGTAAGCATCAATTGCATACTCGGGTTAATTAGCGCCTTCGCTTCGCTCAGGCGCCAAAAACCTCGTATGCAATTGATGTCATACAGCCCTTGGTTAATAATCTACTATAGAAGTTAACTTGAACATCACTGACAACGGTGAAGGAAAACATGACTAATTAATAGTAGAAAAAAAACGATAGGTACCTATTGAGGAAGTACCAAATTAAAATACCTACTGAGACTAGACTTTGTTGCTTAAATAGAAGAAAAAAGAAAAGAAAGAAAAAGTGTTTATTTGTCACAACACGACATACATACAATATAAGAACATACTTATGCTAAACCCTTAAAAATAGTATTAGTAGTACTTAAAATAAGTTAGTAAAGACGAGAAATAAATCAAACAATAAATAATAACCTAAACTACCTACATTTTTTATGATATAAAAGAAATAGGGTGAGGAATATGTCAGGCAGATGCATGTTGTGACTGTGGCAACATATTAAAATGTACTCTGTGTGTGGCAAGAAGGCTTCCACTCAGTATAATGCTGTGCCGTGGGGACCCACAGCACGGCGCTGATTTTCAGTGGTCGCCTAGGACGTGACGTACGGAAACCAAATCTGTTGTGCATGTTAAAATATATAAAAAGAACATAAAATAAATACACAGAACATGAAATAAATACAGTAAGATAAATAGTACTTGTACTCACCTATTCTTTATTAAATCCAATTGCAACAGTGATAAATGTTAAAAAACACATATATTTATTACATGGACAAATAAGTGATGGTCATTATTCAGAAAGCCCGGTCAATTATTTAATTCAATAGTTTGTATCGTATTGCCTACTCAAATTGGGCATTATGAATAACAATGAGGCTGCAGGAGTACCGATATAAGTTCCTTTTTTGCTTGAACTTGGCTTGACACGCTACCGCGTGTCTAGATGTGTGTGTGCTCGATCACTTCAGCTCCCGTCATCTCCTTCGAACCTAACCTATCCATGACGAGGTGCCCTAAGCTCCCGAGCTTGCTCTTGAACTAAGTCATTGACCATAATTATTGAACTGGAACGTTTAGACCGTTAAGTAGCAATATTCATAATTACTATTTTGACAAATATAGAAGGTAAAATAAGTATTCATTACATTGCCCGATTCGTATTGAATAGATTCATAATGCCTGGGCATTATACGTAGTGCCCTGATTAATCACTTGGTCAATGACTTATGCACCCTAGAAACAAGAACTCGACTTCAATCTTAACAGCTCAGACCAGCAGCCAGCAGCAGATGGGGTTGTTGCCGAATTTACTTACGCAATTAGGTTGCTGACATATCACATATAGAATTAATGCTAGTTAGATTAGGTGATGAACGTCTTCCGCGACCATGTTACCCCATCAAGGCTGCTCACTTGTGATGGCAAGCGGCTGGAGACACCAGTCATAGGCTATGGTGTCAAGAGGCTCTGGGCACAGTGTAACAGAGATGTATCCTGGGTTGAAAAATGATAATTCTATTAAGTTAGTCTGTCAGCGAGATTATCAAATAATATTAGACAAGTATTTTTTATTTATCAAATAAATAAAAATTGACAAAGATAAAGCGCATGAAAGTTCAAGAGTGGGGGCTTGTGACGTCACATTTCAACGCAATGTAACGTGTTCTTTTGTTAACGTGGCAAAAAAATACGTGTCCAATACCAGGCCCCTCAGAAAGTATTGCGAAAAAAAGTTTTTATATATGGGAGACTGGCCAGTTATAATGTTTTTCGAAAATATGATTATTTATAAGTAAAAATAAGTAAGTTCCAATTTCAAAATTTCCCTCCACATTTTTTGCGAGTTAATTCAAAGTATTGTGTCTCACTGAAATATGGATCTGCGCCGGGAACATTTTAGAGCTATGATTTTATACGATTTCAAGTGTCGCCTGAAACCGGATGAATCGTACGATAGACTTCAAATGGCATTCATGGATGAAGGCCCTTCCAAGGCAACCGTGTATCGTTGGTATAACGAATTCAAGCGCGGTCGACCAACTTTGGGGGATGACGAAAGAAGCGGTCGCCCTTTGACGGCTGTTACCGAAGAAAACGTGCTAGCAGTGAAAAATTTAATCCAAGACAATAGGCGAATTACATATCAGGAGATTCAACACATATTGAAGATTGGATCGGGAAGCGTTCACGAGATTCTACACAGCCATCTTCGCGTGAGGAGGATAGTATCACGCTGGGTGCCGCACAACCTCACCGATGCTCAGAAGCAGGCCCGGGTGGAATGGTGCCGTGATATGCTTAACAAATTTGAAGCAGGCTCGTCTCGGCGTGTTTACGACATCGTTACAGGTGATGAGTCCTGGATTTATCAATACGACCCAGAAACCAAGCGCCAGTCGACTGTTTGGGTGTTTCAAAATGAGCCAACGCCTACCAAAGTGAAGCGATCTAGAAGCGGGGGTAAGATTTTGATCGCTAGCTTTTTTAATTTGACTGGCCACTTGGTATCAATTCCCTTACGGGATCAAAGAAGCATTAATGCCGAATGGTATACTACCAAATGTTTGCCAGAAGTTTTCTCTGTTATAAGCAACAAGCGACCAAACACAGGGCTCCGCGGGCTACTGCTCCACCACGACAATGCACCTGCGCACACCGCACTCAAAACGAGGGACTTCCTGGACAGCACGCCAGTCAAACTCCTGGGTCACCCTCCTTACAGCCCTGATCTAGCACCGTGTGACTTCTTTTTATTCCCAAAAATAAAAAATCAGCTCAAAGGGATACAATTTTCGTCGCCGGAAGATGCGCTGGCTGCGTTCGAGCAGGCTGTAAACGAGGTGTCTGCGGCGGACTGGAAAAAGTGTTTTGAAAACTGGTTTAGGCGCATGAATCTTTGTATAGAGGCTGGTGGAAAGTACTTTGAAAAGATTTAATAAAAATATATGTACGTATAGAACAATTTTTTTTAGTTTCGCAAAACTTTCTGAGTGTCCCACGTATTTTTTAGGTAAACCCTCCATCAGCGAAGGCAATTGCCGAAATGCCAAGATCTAAGGGATTGATGACGTGAAATTTCAATAGAGCTTGGTATTTCCATACATTTTTGTCATTCTTTCCAATCGCTATCGCGAAGCTATCGTTGATAGAATGAAGTCTAGAGGCACTGGTAAATGGTTCCCAAAAAATAAAACAAATCATCTCTGTAAATATCTATATTCATTTATCGAAATAGAATTAAACAAAATAATATGGCGACTTCACTTTACATAAATAAAAACTAACTAGATAGTTAAGTTACAAATAATTTAGAATTTAACAAAATACTTTAATAGAGAGGAACTAAACATGAAATAGCCCAAATTTTTATGAACAACACAGCCATAATAATATGATCACGGCGAAGATTACGATCGTTTATAATTTTATTTGACACCTAACAGGTCACAAGAAAACTACACACACAAATATAAATAGAAGAAGCAAGAGTTAGAACAACAGCACCATAATAAAATAATATTTTGGCATAAATCTTGTCTTTGATTGCCTGCAGAAATTTTAGATGGTGAATAAAAAATCAGGCTGTTAACATTTGCTTCGAAATAACAAAACGGCGCATCAAGCTTTCCAGCTTTGTTCAAGTGTGCCTCCATCAGCCATCTCAATGTCAAATGTAAGAATCTAATTTAGCTTGAGATGGCCACACGTTTACTGACCAGCTCAATGAAACAAGGCTGCTGAGCGAGGTCAAGGAACTCGCGAAGGGTATCCTTCTCACTGTTAAGTCATGGGCCGTTTTAACTGTTTTATAATCTACAACTGCCTCGAGATTACATCAACAAAGATCTGGGGGGTAACCACAAGCTCTTAGAGTAAGGTTATTTTGAGATCGAGTAAGTGACAGATGTATACAAGTCAGATACATCTGTCCCTTACTCGATATCAAAATAACCTTACTCTAAGAGCTTGTGGTCACCCCCCTGAAATACCATTAAATCTTCGAATACATAAAAAAACAGTTATTTATTCAATAATAATTAAAGTATAACTATGGTTATAATATAATGAGAAAAGAAAATCACATAGCTAATGTTATAAACACAATAAAATTATCTTCTTTACGCCGTGCACATTTCGGTCTCTATTAGATACGAGTATAGTAGTCATAGCGGATCTTTGTATCTCTGAAGTTAGCTGCAAGACCTTGCGCAGTAGCAATTGTTGAAGTAGAATTATAGCATTGTATAACTGCCTCTTTCACTCGCTTACGTTTGTCGCATCGTCCTATCTCGCTAGAACAGCAGTATACTCCATGACACACTGTTTCTTTCGCAATAATTCACAGAGCCAATCAGTGACTTCAGGCGAGATAGTGGTCAAACGCGAGCCCATCATTAAAAAAAGAGACACAAAGACGCTGACGCTGTGACTACTGTACGTCACTATTTATTTTAATATTAGTTAGATGATTATATTACTTTAATATTGTAATATTAAATACAACAAGTAGCGGTGAAATATTAAACTACTAGGTTCTGCCAGCGCCGCCGCCGTCGCGATCCATTTAGTCGTTCTGGAGTGGTTAAGTAACAAACATACCTACTACATCCATCCGCGCATTTATAATATTAGTACGATTATATTATGAATTATAACGATTCGCGTACTGTTTAATGTGCAGTCATACATATAATATTACTGGTCTTCTGGGGGACTGATTAACACTACAAAAAATAAGCGTGATCTTTTAAATTTAGTGTTCCTGCAATAAGGTTGATACAAAGAAATATAAAATATACCTGTGTAAAAAAAAACATAATTCTATATAGTCGTCAGTTTTTTATTAATCTACTTAAAACGATGACGAACTAAAATATATTTTTAGTCATCATCCCTATTTGTTATTATTAAAGAATAATTTTGCAAGAATTATATTTATCAGCCATACATAGCCGGCAATTAAACCTCCATCCATAAACAAAGCTGCTCTTCTATCTGCCTAGCCTTTTTATTTTTTATATTCCCTTTATATATTATTATTATATTCCCCGGAAGCTGAAGCAGATTCTCGGTAGATATACTCTGCGGTCTCATTTAGCCTGTGGCCTAGCCACTGATAGGACATTTGATATCCTATAAATCATATTTAAACTAGAGAATTAAATATTTAATACCGATCTTACTACAGACGTATTTGTATTCATATTTATGTGGATCGGACTCTATGACTATTTGTTCTATGTATGTAAATCTATTTAAACTCACAGAATGTGCGGGTTTCGTCGGTCTTCTACAACAAGTATTACGTACATACAGAATTATACAAAGCGCGGTTAACCGCTCTTCGTACATTTCTGTATACAGGACTGATCCTGTGTTCGCTGAACAAATCAATTTTTGGATACACTTCACACAGAGTCCGGGTAACCACGAATAGTAAAGATACAAAAGCCAACGTATCGCATATGTTAACTACACTAAACATCGATAAATTAATGTCCCATTAGAATTGGCGCTATAAAATCAGACAGCTATCTTTCACGACGAGTATTTATTTGAAAGTCGTGCATCTGATAAACAGCTTGAAGTTTGGATAGTTGCATTTTCATAATTTCAATAACACCTTGATACAATAATATAAACATTGTACCTAATTGATATTTCATTGTGTTTTTATAAAAGCTAAGCACATGCAACCTTATTTGTAAAGTGGTTTTAATTATAAGATTAGTTCAGACACGGAACTAATCAAAAACAATCTGCAAATCAGTCACTCTGAATCTGATAATCACTGTTTGAACTAATCATATTATGGATATTTTTACGCGACGGCGCGACGCAATGGGAATAATGTGTTTATCAGTCTATGTATGTATGTTTGTTTGTTCCTATAAGACATTCTAGAGACCAAATGCGTAGGCCGACTTTGATGATTCTTACGTCAATCGATAGTGTCACTGACAACAATAAAATTAAAAATAAAGAATAATGGCGGTTTTTGAACGCCATATTGTGAATGTCTTGTTTGTAATTGTTTTAATATTCCCTATTCTTTAATGTTAAGTTTTTCATAGAAACGTGGTCGAAGTAACACGCCGTTTGCATAATATGGATGTCTACCGTAGCGTCCTTAAATAGACTAATGTACCTACTGACCGATATCGATTTGAATTGTTATTGTATTCTAAAGCGACAAAGTTATTTAAATTGCTGTCGTTGCTGCTCGCCTAGTAATTTTCAGTGATTAGACGCTTGTAACAGCGTAGGGAAATAGAAACGTTGTTGAGTTCAATAATAAATCAAAGGACTGCTGTGCCACGGACGTGCTATTCTTAGTGAATTTAAAATGTAGTAGGTAATAAAGCTATCTTCAAAGTTATCGTCAATAATGCAAAGTTCGACGGAAACTCTGGAGCCAAAATGCCGCGCGACCTGCCTGTGATAACTCTGATACGTCGGTGCTTATCATGTTCTCTTGCTTGCACACTAGTGCAAGTGATAGAACATGATAAGGACCGCCATTTTAGATTCGTTTCTTTAATGAACCTTTTATTGTTTAGCCTATCAATGTTGGCAGTTCTAACTTTCAAAACACTCGTATCGGTATCACAGCGGTTAGGATAATAATTGATTATCAAGCCACGTCATTACTAGCCTTTACTTCTATGTTTATCGGGCACATGTTCTTGACCACGTTACCATAAACCCACCACCGCATACATTGCATCTCTTACAAAGACAATAATTGTCTGTAATATGTTCTTACTCGTATAACCCTACCGCGGAGTGCGTGTGATCCCACCAATATAGCGTGGACATTGTTGGAATTACACGAATTTACACATGATATTTGATGACGATAAACAAATTACTTTATAAATGCCGTATTAACAACAACATTTAACTGATTAACTATACACATTACAAATTACACGGTGATTATTTATAACTTACAATAGAATTTAAAATATAGTATAGTTTGCTCTGCGGTGACTACCAGTCCAAGGGGGTGACCATAAGCTATTAGAGCAAGGTTATTTTGAGTGTGCGTAAGGGACAGATGTATATGACTTGTCTCTTTTTTAACCGACTTATCAAAAAGGAGGAGGTTCTATGTTCGACTTCTTGTATGTTTTTTTTTTTTTTTTATGTATGTTCACCGATATCTCCGCCAATTGTGGACCGATTTTGAAAATTCTTTTTTTGTTTGAAAGAAAATTTTCCGAAATTGGTCCCATTTTAATTTGTTAAAGATCTGATGAAGAACTTCGGAGATATACAACAGAACTCTTCAATAAATAACGGAAAATCATTCGAGATTGCTTCAATCGCATGTCTGTTTATTGTTTATACCATTTCATAACATAACATCACGCCAGTATAATACTGAAAGTGGTACGCAGAACTCTAATTTCACCGGTTATGTTCAAGTTTCATGTTTTTCTGGTAATCTGTTCTGGCGTAATAGGTACTTACTAAACAATTTGCCTATTAGGTAGGTAAAACTAAAAAGGGAAAAATAAAAAAAATTTTTGCAAAAAAAATACTACCGACTTCCAAATGAAAAACTACAAAGTGAAAAATAACTTTATTTTTGGAAGTCGGTGTCCATATCGCAAATAATTGGTATCTACGAAAGACACCGACTTCCAAAAATAAAGTTATTTTTCACTTTGTAGTTTTTCATTTATTTGGAAGTCGGTAGTATTTTTTTTGCAAAAAAGTTTTTTTACAGTCTAATTATGATAGTTTTGACACGTCAGGGTAAGGGGGCTGCGGTAGGTATTTACACTAACTGATTGCCTACGCTACCTACTTCAATATCTAATAATGTATAAATATTATAAAGCTCGCCTAACTTCTTGGCCGCTCTGATGTTGGCTTTCCGATGCGTAAGGCACGGATCGATGCTGTTTTTATCCGACTGCCGAAGGAGGGTAATGTGTTTATCAGTATTTGTTTATTCCTATATGGCGTTCCAGAGACCAAACGCGTTGGCCGATTTTGATGATTCATACGTCAATCGATTCGTCTTAATCCTGCGAGTGTCATAGGCTACATTAAAATTGGACAATAGTAAAATGGCGGCTTTCGGATGCCATATTGTGGGGGCCCATTTTTTCTTCAAACCTATCGTGTGTGGTATCAAAATAAAGGGTTTTAAGAGGTGATTTCAAAAATATATAACACTTATATGTTTAAATATATCTAATTCGAAAAAAAAACTAACTAAAAAGTTATAAATAAAAAAAGTTTAATCAAAAAACCCTTCACTTCAAACCAGTGGGCAAACCGCGGCTGGCTGACCAGATTTTGGTCAGCCAGCCCGCGAATATGGATCCTCCGACTGCACAGCATGATTTTTTCCTTGTTTACGACTTTTTAGTTCGCTTTTGAAGCAGTCGGGTTTTTTTTATTTAACTTTTTTTTTGTAGGTATGAGATTTACTTCTGCGCAGCCACTGTATCCAACTTCATGGCGGCCAAGAAGTTTGGCGAGAACTATACTTATTATAAATTCTGGTTACTTAACGAGGCACTTCAAAAATTAGCATGACGAAATATATGTTTGTATTCCCGACTTGATAGCATAGTTTAAAGAATTTGTATTGATCGTAAAATATAAACAGCGTTAGACTTGAATACTTGAGCTTCGACTACAAGAACTAGTGGATGTGATACAAATCGTATTAAATCGATCGTGTACAGGGAAGATTGTACTAAAGTGAGACGGTGCGAGCTCCGAGGCCCCGCATATGCAGCCTCTTTGTATGTACAGCACCAGGGCCGTCTGGGAATATGAAGACGTATTCAGACACGTTTAAAATATTCCCAGAGATGTGTAGAGATTACAGCTCCTAGCGATACAGCTTCCACCGCACATTCGCAAGGGACCTGCGGGATTTTAAAGTTGGTAAAGTTTGTTTTAGAAGGCTACTCTGCTCTCAAATAATAACTGCTTTATGTCCGTCCTTCTGGCTTTTAGTAAAGCAGCTCGAAATAACTAACTCGAACCAAAGCGGTCACAAGTAGCTGCACTGGACTGATTCAGATGAAGATTTCGACCAGATTTGGGACCTAGATAAATTAATATGCGCTCCAAATTAGTTGGACCGAGCAAAACAAATTGAGTTAAGTGAAGTAGACATTCTCAACCATGAATGATGTGTCATGAATACAAATGCGAAGTAATTGGAATAGTTTTAGATCGGTAGTTTAGTTTTATAAATGTAGCCAGCAGTGGTAGTAAACATTTCCTCTGAATCGTCTGTCGTTAAGTAATATAGTCGATTCGATTGTTCTATAAAACAATTCGTTAAGAGGAACATCGACATCGTCGCATCCTGGTTGCATGATATTGGACCCAATCTCGGTTGCAGGATGCAATCACAAAGACATTCATAAGAGTTATACTGCACAATTTCAATATAATTGGCAACGTAGCTCAGGATTGCTAAGTAAAAGATTTAAAATAAAGTCAAACAAACCGCCGGCCGACGATTAAATGTTGGAAATGTCACGTGCAAAGTCGCCACGATTTTGGTGACGTTCACACTATCAGATTTAAAATTATTCGATTAGACCATTAGATTATTTTATTATTTGATTTTAAAATGTTTAATAATTGATATAGATCTAGAACAGATAGCATACTTGTAATGCAATATAGTTAATCTATTGTTAGTGTAAGTACTTCAACAAAACGTTACCGATAAGATAGTGAGATATAATCGGCATCTCTACACATCATAGAAAAGTATCCGACACATCTATTAACAACTTTTCCGAATAACAAGGAATTACTCGAAAATTTATATTTACACGTTCGATTTGTACATGTAATGCTTATAATATGATTAAAAGATATTATTTAGATGTGTAAGTAATTTGTTCCTGTTTCAATATATTATTAAGTATATCTATTATTCGCTTCAGTAAAGAACTTTGTAAAACACGACCAACTAGACGCAAGTCACGCAAGCCAGCAAATAGGTATCTAAGCAAGATTATTGGCAAACTAGAACATACGAGATGATCGTTTTAGCAGACTTTTACTATCGATAAACTGTATTTTGAACTCTATTACCTAAGACACAAAGCACCTAAAATAATTGCTGATGGTCGTTCAATCGATTTGCAGCTCTGAGGTTCAGATGCCGGAGTAATATGGCATTCATTTCAGGTAATTTCCTAATGAAGGTTAGGCATTTCGCGGGATTCAGGATTTTTCGCGCTTCTAGTGTTATCACTTATCATTTTCGCAAGAGTGAACAGAGGAAAACAGTAGGTACGGCAACCGAGCGGTTCCCAAATGCACCGAACTGGACAAGCCTGTTGACTGGGGTCTAAGTGGCCGTTAGAGCAGTGCGCTTCAATAGCACGTGGCAATTAGTGGTTCTGCTTCCCTACTCTAAAGTGGAAACATAGCGTAGTATACTATGTGGGTAGGTAGCAACACACTTGTACAAGGTATATATACGGCTATCATTTAAAAAGTTCGATAAAACGCTCATTAACTGTATCGGTATACAGTTATCGCCTATTTCAATCGAAACCGGTTATAAATTTATGTGCTTTTTTCCTTATCCAGTACTGAATTAGAGGATGGAAAATTCGTTTGTTCTAGACCTAAGTCTGTCGAAATTTGGCAAAGAGGTAGCTTAGAACTTAATTCTGGTTTTTCATAATTCAACATCACGGTTGTATTCCCCGGAGAGAGAAGCACAGGCGTACCTCATAGCACACCCACATTACGCCAGTTATGTTTAAATCCCATGTAATAGGGGCCGAGCTAATTGCCTTCAACCGAGCACGAGTCCAGACACCGGGCTACTATTGATAAATTCCAGATAGAAAACAACAACAAACTTCGCCCGAGCCGGGAGTTGAAACCAGGACCTCATGCTTAGCAGTTGCGCTTGCGACCACTAGGTCATGAGGCAGTTTTAGTACTTTTATTATACACTTAATAAATACGAGTTGAGTGACACATCGTCTTATTCCTGAATGGAAACTATTAGAATAGTTCAAATCAATTGTTTAGTAGTCGAATAGCAATTGAAAAATATCGTTGTTTATTGAATGGAGGCAATTGGTTTTATTACATTATTGCTGATGCAATGCACTACATTATCGTGAGTGCATTTACGGCACAGTTGCATTTCGTTTCAATCGAACTTGAGCTTCTGAGATTCTACTTCTATTCGTTTCGAAAGTACATTTTGACAGCTTAACAGTATTCATTGCTTGTTTTACGCTGTCGACTAGACGGCTTTTTTAATGCAAGCAAAGCGTACCTACCTACGAGCGCCATTCTTTAAACTTAAGCAATTAGGGGGCTGGTCATCTTAGTTGCAAATGAACGGAAAGTTGTGACACTTCAGTATGTGGGACTGAGTTTATACAGGTATTCGGTGCAAACGAAACTAATTAGTCTCCTCTGCACCATTGATGGTGCATACGGTACAACGGGCTCCGATTGAGCTGGCATTTTGCACAAATGTTTGTTTCTCGTGAATATGCAATTAATTATTATTATTATTTAATACATATTAAATGTAGAAAAGTCGTTTTTCTTTATGGAAAATATTTACAAAATAAATTACCAGGATTTTATAGAATAACCAACAGAACCCATATCTAGAATCTTTGGCATTTTTGTCTGTTTAGTTGTGTACGCATCACGTAAAATGTACGAAACCAATGTAGATAACTTGTATATATAAAATTGTGCGTAGCTTGAAGTATTACTTAGTTTTTGTTTCATTGCAATCGGTTCACTCTTTCAAAAGTTAGATGAATTTAAAGTATTCAAGAAGTATAATATCACAACACACGCAATTCAGATACTCGGACAGTTGAACTCCATATTTGATAGTGCATTTGACGTCATTTTATGAATGCCAGTGTAAGTATTATGATTCTCCGCGAAGGAATTACCCTAGAATAAAATTGGTAGGTACGTAGGGTAAAGTAGGGAAGGGTAGGCAGTTGACGGGAGCGAAGCCACGCCACCAGCTAGTCTAAAGACTATTATATATAAAAGCTCGTTTAAAAAAATCCTTTTTTTTAATATTTAAGCCTGTTTTTAACCCATTCCAGTTCAACTGCCTTTCCCAGTCAGAATCAGATAGAACAAAAACCGAAAATTAGACTTAAAATCAACATTTAACAGACATCATTGTTGTTTGAGGCACCGTGATTTTGCGGCAAGTTTTCAGCAAATTTCAATTTAAAAGTGTGGAATTGTGGATCATAAAATACAAACAAGTATGATTGCTCTCATGTGTTATCTTATCGCAAGACTAATTACGGCTCGAAACTGAGCGTCACACAACAGGCAAAATAACTGCAACATACTTCAAACTTCTTGTAGTAACAATGTGTTTATAGATAGGTACTAAGTACTAACAGGCTTAACTATAAAAACATTTTAACCATCTACTTAGTTTAAATAGTGATTAGCAGATTTTAAATCAAATTATATGTATAGGGTGAAATTAGACCAGGAAAATTTGACAACTGCTGCAAAAATAATCGTAGCTAAGTATTTTCACCGGAATTATTATGTTCATTGTGGTTGTAGCAATTTTGCCTTCAAAGTCCTTAAAATCTAAAGAGAGCTTAATTCTCGAAAAGTTTTTCTAATTAAATCGTGCACTAAGTCAATTAAATAAAGTAATATTCGATATATTTCTAATATCGCAGATTTGACCCCTAAAAGATACAGGCAAACGCCTAGTTTGGGTCAACTTCCATCCTAATTTGACAATTTACAATTTGTTTAATAAATTTAACTTCAGATAGTTGAGAAAAGTAAATAAGACTCACTCACACATATTTTATGAAGGACTTTTTTGTGAACAATTAACCAAAAAAAAAATGATTTCTGGAGCCTTTGATAGGCAATTTAGTTTTTTGCTTTCATAGAATAATTAAAGAGTTTTCAGGCAACATTAATATTATCATAATGAACATTATTCCAGTGAAAGTACTTTACTAGGATTTTTTTCACAGATTGACCTCTAATTACATGTCATCATTTGCCTGGGCTATAATTAAAGTAATATGGTTAAATAGTTTTTATAAATAAGGGTATTCAGTTTCAAGGAATAAAAAATATTATATTACTAATCTATATGAATCATGTGTACTTATATAATAATATAAAGGTATATTGCTAATACTATATTCGATATACATTCGCTACCCAAAATGATCGGCGAAAAAATATTAAGTAGGTAATAAAATAATAGTGTTTTACGTATATTGCTCATCTTGTTGTTATCTCGAGTCTTAACAAATAACAAGTAAATGTGAACTTAAATTAGATAATTATCGTAAGGGCTTTGGCAGACATTATCTAACGCGTTGCCTTGCTGCTGACTCAAGTTAAAATGTAAATGCACCATATGATTAAACATAAACATCATTCGGCAGTCGGGTAAAAACGTAACCCGTCTTCTGAGAAAATCGGGTAAAAAAACGATGCGTTATTTAAAATAAGTAGTTATAACGTGTTGACGTATACTGTTTGTATTTTATTGCGGCAAAGACATGACGTGGTGTTTAGCCCCATACAGCCAAGTCTGCCCAAACTCTTACTTTTTATCAGTAATAATGATAAACAGATTCTTAAGTGAGTAATAGTATGTCTCAAGCTGACACAGACAAATATGTGCTGCACTTACATAATAATGTGTAAATATAATAAAGTGTCCATGTCTTCGTGAACATATCTAAATGCTTACAATTTACTATATTTGTACTAGTTTATTTTATTATAATTATTGAGATTTAATGTTTTTAGGGTTCTCTAGCACAATGGCAAAAAACGGAACCCTTAGGATTACATCCTGCCCATCTGTTTGGATGTGTCTCAGCCATTTTACTCAGAAATAATAAATGGCATATAGATGACTGTGTGGATAAAATTTGGATGGGAGATGTTTTCTTTAAACTGCTACACATTCATATAATATTATAAAGAAAAAATAGATAAGTGATGGCACTCTCCACTGAGGAATGAAAAAAATCTATGGACATAAGCATGAGTGAATTCGGTGGTAGGTATTGCTGGATACCATAATAAAAGATTATGATATCTAAGCTAAGTGACTTCTGCTATAATTTTATTCTGGCGGGATACGCGTTTCTAAAGTTCCAACCACATTAATAATTTTATTTTTCATAGTTTTAGCAAAATACTTAGAAATGCTAGTTTATTTTTACGGTTGATAAAATCAATATGTGAATGCATAAATATTCATTGCAACTATCCTTTCTTTCAATTTGATTGGTCAGCCATGCATCAAGCTGTTATTTTTTATATTTCAAAAAGGAGAAAACTTGACTCAAAGGGAAACTTTTTGATCAACAAAATTCTCCAGTCCAATAATTTAAAAACAGTATTTAATTCAACAGGTCCTGCTGTGACATAGGCTAAGCATGTATGTTTTTTTTGTTTAAAAAACAAAAAAAAACCTTTTTCTTTATCAATAAGTTATGAGCAATGCAGCTTTATCTTCCATTTCTGATGGATAACTACCTCATAAAGTGTTAGTACAAAAGTTGAAAGATGTATTTAACCGAAAAATGGATTTGGTATTAAACTATCTAATACCTTTAAACAAGCAATTCTTGTATATAATCTGAATCTCGGAAACGGCTACAACGATTATCATGAAATTTAGTATGCAGGGAGTTTTAAAGGCGATCAATTGATCTAGGTTAGGTTTCATTTTTAGAAATAGTTGTTTTCTCTATTTTCACCCGAACAGAGCTCGGTCACCCAGGTACTTAAATAATAAACAGTGTAATGTATGTAGTAGTCAGTTATTCTATTATAATTAAAATATAACAAAATTATGTTATGCCTCTCAATGTCAAAACGTGTGTAAATATTACACTATGTAAAAATAATTTGATATTCCCTCTACAGAGCTGTTTTGCAGTCGAAATTCTTAGGTAGACTTGTTGTAGGTAGAGTTGAAAAGCTACACAACCTGAATAGCTTAACAAAATTGGCAGTCATACAATATTTACAACAGTAAATATTGTATTCTACTCTATTACTAAAATTTTTTGTTACTTCTTGGTTTTAATATAGCTTTTTAGTAAATATCTGATTTATTACATTATATTAATACCTAGTATGTATAACTCGATTATTTATTCAGCATACATTATTAAGAGTGACTTATAGGTAAGTCAACTCAAAAACACCAGACATCCAAGTGGTAATTTCTTGAATGTAGGTACAACTTAAATATGAAACATACATACTATTCTGATATACAACATTAATATAACATGAAAACAAAAAAATATTGATGACTTCTAAATGTATCCACATACTAAAACTAAAAAAATGCTGCTGGCTCACAGTAATAACTTAAGCATTTAAGATTATGGATATAATAAACAGGCAGATCCCAACCACTTGTCTGGTGTTTGTGTTAGAACATATTTACATTTTGCTACTCACTGTTACAGTCATCTTTGGCACCACCTTCAATACTATACTAACTGTGTAGAGCACTGGGTCGGTCTCCTCTTCCGGTACTGCTATACGGTGTCCACTTTAGGTGCCTCAATCAGGGTGTAGGAGGGTGTGGGCTTGCGCTTGAATGTGACATACGTGTACAGCAGGCTGGCGAGTACACTGATGTTGAGCCCCACAAAGTTCAGCAAAGAGAACACATAGTCACCACCAATCACCATCCCCAAATATGTCACCAGGATATTCTTCAGGCAACCAATAATTGTGGTAGTAAGTGCACTGTTGTACTGAGTGCAAAGCATTACACTATAAGACAGAATGAACCCCATTACACATGACATCAGGAACTGTGCAAGGAACAATGAGTCATCCCAGTGCTGGTACTTAGCTGAGCTTTGTAAATCTCCAGTGCTCCATGCAATCACTGTAGCTGGGACAATCATAAACAAAGCATTATAGTACATCAGACCATATTTGCCTAGATCTTTCGCATCTAATTTTTTTTTCATGTACACTCCATTAGAAGCAGTAAAAACATCATTGAGCAGCACCAGGGTGTAACCAGACCACGAAAATGTGATGTCGTCGGCGGCAGCGAGCACAGCACCGCCAACCATAGCGTAAACACTGGTTTGTACTGACCAGGAGGGCCTCACTCCCAGCACGAACCTCTCTGCTAGCATCGTCATAAGGATGCTAAAACGCCGCAGAGCTGTGAACATCGGTAGGCTCAGCTCTTTGGTGCCGCCGAGCCCTGTAGCCATGTTACCTAAGTAGATGACTGGCAGCGGCCAGATGCGCCTCAGGATATCTGTTGATAGTGGTGGGAACTGTACCACCTTGAAGAAGCGGCCCACCCACAGCACCGAGATCGTAGCTACCATCTGCCCCAGGCCAAGCACTTGGTACGACGGGAAATCGTACGTCGTCAACACAGTCTTATTCACCACGGTGATCATGAACGACGCCAGCGCGTAGAATGATGCACTCAAGACCTTCTTCAGCATCTGCGCGCGGTCTGCGGCGTCCGCTCGCTCCTGGGCGCTCAGAGTCGACATCGTGCCACCACGTATGTAATTAAACTAACAGCGTTTAACAGCGATCTAAACTAACATGATCGATTAGCGAACGCGTCATGAAACCTCACAGTCGGTCACGATTTTTAACATATTATGGGTGTCCGTTCACGCTCATTACACTTTCATGGTCGATTCAATGATCCCTTCATTAAACGTAAATAAAAGATATAAAACCTTGAATATATCGCATGCCAAGCCGAGCTTTTAGTATCGACACTAATGACATGTAATGTAAGCAACGAGTGTGAACGAGTGCCATCTGTGCACTTGTCAATTGTCATCATTGAATGATTGTCACTGTCAGATATTACAGATAATATATAGTAACATTAGCAAGTGGGCTGAGACATGTAGACCTCGCGAGTCTGGCTTTATCGATTCAGTTAAAAAATAACATAATAACGAACCTTCTCACAAATATTCACGAGAATCGATTGCGAAATACGACCAATAGAGGAGAACCAGAACCCGAAAATTCGCCGGACTTTGCTTAAGCTGAAACTGAAACGCTACAAAATAGTATGTAAGGCGGAGGCCTTTGTATGTTTATAGGTCTACCAGAATCTCATGGCATTTTTTATTTTTTTTAAATTGTGATTTTCATATGGCAATGTCAATTGTCACCTGTGTAATCAAAGTACTTGATGTGTCAACCGCTGCTGAAATTTTTTGATATTATCCTGAAAATTTGTTATTTTTGTGAAAAATTCGAAAAACCCACTTCGATCTCAAGCGAGACATACTGTTTTCAATGTGTATCATAAAATAAGGGAAGAATAAGGCGTAAATCAAACTCAATCTTTGATTTTCAAGTGCGTCGTAGAGTGGACCGGTAAGTTGGACTGACTTGTTTTGATACTTTTAGTTTATTTTATATTTTTCTTACTTAATTTTTATTTATTTCCATTACTATTATATGGTAAATCGTAGGTCAGGGCACATCGAATGATGGCCGGAAGGAAATGGCAACAGTAATGTAACTGTTACTAATACTTCGACAAGATAATGATTTTAACGGAGATTGAGAATCTTTGACGTAAGAAAAATATTAAGTAATAATATTTGCCCTGCATTGGGACGTGTATATAGACGGGCGTTTTTGGCGGGATTTAGTCGAGTGAAGTTCAGTGGCTGTTAATATTATTTGCAAATTCATTCCTAGTGGATATTGTGATATATTATTGGTGTAGTTGTGTGTCTCAACTGTCCACAGTGGAGCGGAGTATTTTATTGTAGTCTTGACTGCCTCTGCAAAGCTTACTGGGAAGACTGACTCGATACAATTTGCTGCCAAATACTCCAAAAAACATTAGAATCTGTTACATCCTCATTCTAATGCATACTAAAGAATAAATATAAGATCCAAAACTCTTTCCAAAGACGTGGCTAAAAGGTTTTAGCCACCAGGCCATAAAACTTACATAAAAAAAAGTATATATAGACTGATGATGATGAATGACTATATGTAACATGATACATTTTATTATTTTTTACAGAATTTATACATAAAGAGATTGGTTTTGAATATGATAAATGCCAATGAAAAAGAACCATTTTGATGGAGAGAGATGACATAAAACTACAAAGATACAAGTTTTTGAAATGCCAGTGGAGTTCAAGGAATCGTATTCTAGTTTTCTAGTTCTGAATGAGGTTTTAAGTTATTAGTATGATTTAAATGAAATATAATAATTAATATTCAGTACATAAATTAATATTCAATTGATTTATTTTTCCTATGTTAAGAACCCGATGTATAACAACATTATTCATACACATACCTATAATACTCACAGTGGATCTTTGTGTCTCTGAATTGGTTGCAAGACCCCGCGCAGTAGCTATTTTTGTGTCAATGTTGAAGGTGGAGATAGCATTGTATAACTGTCTCTTTCACTCGCTTATGTATGCCACATCGTCCTATCTCGCTTACGCAATGGTAGGCAGGACCAAGTTCAAAGACACAAAGATCCGCTGTGACTACTATAATATAGGTACCTCATGTTCATTAATACTAAAGACATAAATAAAAATTAAACAGTATCAAGATCGTTTAATCCAATTTCCCCAGTATTGCTTAAAACAAATTTTTATTTCCACATTTGCCATGAGATTCCGGTAGACCTATAGTAGCTGTGCTCTTTGAATTCTTTTGACTGATTTGATGATGATGTAAATTCAATTGCAATCTATAAAAGGAAACAACGTCTTGTATGGCAACGTATATTACATTTTTGATAAGTCGGTTTCACCGACTGCATTTAGATGGACCAATGGTCCACATTATGACGAGGGTACGAATCCAGGCAGGCACCTTTTTTATTGGTTACTTATTTTGTATCCTGCTGCTGGGCAAAGGCCTCCAATTCCTTCTACCAAACCTTTCTAGTCCCTGGCCATGGACACGGGGTCTCATTGCTAAGAAAGAATATTTGGTTCAAATAAATCTCGCTAGATGGCGCGACATGTACACACAATTCAATAGATTTGTGTTTAAAATTAACATTATCTGGAATTGAACATAAATATTGTATGTTCTTGTTTAAGTAACTCTCCTTAGTACAAAATTATGGAATATTGGGCTCTTCATTCACATTTCAAAGATTATTTGAACGGATCATTTAAAATTGATGCCATAGATGGCGCATTTTTAAATTTCTGAGGCATTCAACTCGATTGTTAAAATTTGCATTTTAACACATATTGGTGCTAAAAAACTGTCAAAACGTGCAAAAAAATACTATAAAACGAACCTTCACTGTATTTAAAGAAAAAATATTCACGAACCTCGTAAACCCTTTACTTGCAAGGCACTGCTAACACCATCTATTGCCGTGAAAGGGGATCGAACGCGATTGATGTACTCAAAAAAATAACAAGATTAAGCAGATGAAAAACGCTAGTTACGTCGGCACTGTTTTTTTGTATGGGATGAGGCATCTGTATGCTAGTATTATATTATCTGTGCCATGGATCAGACCGTGACAGGCATTTGTACCTACTTTAAGTAAATTATTTCTCTAGCACTGGTCACAAAGCAAAGAAGGACACCATCGTGAGGTAACCAAAAATTTGATGCTTTATAGAATCATTATTTCAGCCGAAAGACGTCCACTGTTGGACTTAGGCTTTCCCCAAGCGTCACCTCACTGATCGATCCTGTGTGTTTCGCATCCACCGGAATCCCGCAGCCTTGACCAGATTGTCGTTCCACCTAGATTGAGGCCTTCCAACGCTGCGTCCATCGACTGGAAAAGACCAGACACTTTCTGTTCAGCGTTAATTTCCACCAGACGCTATAGGACTTGTAATTTTTGTAAACTTACGTAAAGAATCTGTTTTGATTTTTGTATAATGGTTTGGTAGCTGGTAGGTATGAATATAAACTTAGATAAAGTACCTAAGTAGCCATGGCGTGGCCGCACATGAAACAACAATAACCATAACACTTTGGCTTTTACAGCCTAGAACACTTCAACCCACCATCGCACTGACACTTATTATCTACAAATAACCCAATTCCTTGTCTCAATAAACGCTTAATCCCGCGAAATCACAAAAAAAACAAACACGACCGACTTAGTTTGTCAAACGTGCCATGATATTAGCGTTTGACAAACAACAAAAGCCGGCCATGGTGACAAAGACAAAAAATTATCTTTTGTCCTTATTATTTACATGGGGCTGCCGATTAGCGATCTCGGTCTATCAATCAAGCTCATTTTATTGCTAAATCTGTAGGTACTTTATCTAAGAATATAAACAAAAAAAAAACAATTTGGCTTTGGCCCTACGCTTTGGCCACACTGGCCCGCACACAGCCCACAGATTCAGAAGCTTGCCATAGTCTATGATACAAACAACATAAAAAAAAGTTTGAACTATGGTGCAATGGTATTTCAGTCGTTTTTCATTAAATTATTACTTTTCAAAATAAATAGTAACGCACTACTAAAAATAGATATTAGAAATAATTATAATATTTTTTCCTGGTTTCAAAAATGCAATAATACATTATTTTACATTTTCAGGTTTTTTTCATAAGTTCGGACTTGACATAATGTTCATGTTGTTTGTCGGACACGGACAATGAACGGTGCATTGTGAAGAATCCGCGTAGCAAACCAAACCAAGCGACATTTTGATTATTATTCCATTGTATTGCCATGTCAGTCAATATTGTTTGTGTATTATAAATAATCGCGGGGTCGCGTACAGTCGTAGTGATGCGTTGTAAATAATGTTTAAGAAATAGAACTTTCCTACCCGATTCGTATACGTGGGCATAATTCGAGTTTGAGTTTTCAGTTATGTATCACTGTTGGGACGCGTTGCTGTTCTGAAAGTGGTACAGGTAGTGTTAGGAGGGCGTCTAGTGTTTTTTTTGTCGTGATTGTCGGGGTTTGTCGCCGGGATGGCGGTTCCCGAACAATTTTCGCTTCGATGGAACGATTTCCACTCGAATTTATCACAATCGTTTCAAGCATTGCTGGAGGGCGAGGACTTGGTTGACGTTACACTGGCGGTCGACGGGCAGTACTTGCACGCGCATAAACTGATCCTCTCAGTATGCAGCCCCTACTTCAAGGAACTTTTTAAGGTATGATTCATTATTTTCGCATAATTTTACATCATTATGCTTACTGAAATTCTTGGAAAACACCATAATTAAGTTACATATTCTGCATATTTTTCCACCACAAGTGCTTATTTATATGATAAACAACATTTTTCATTGTTTGCACCTACCCCTAAAGATAGCAGAAAGACAAAAACAAGGTTCCTGTATCTGTGGATAAAGGTAGGTACAACAGTAGTTATGCATATTGAATTGTTGTATAGAAACATGTTGTTATAGGTACTTCATGTCCACTATGGTAGCTAATGTATTGATTTTTAGTCTATATGAGATGATTAGGTACCTATCTGTCTGTCTGTAGCACTCACCCTCCTGTCTGCCACCCCTCCCATGGGAGCCAGACAGGAGGGTTGATCTGTTACCTAGCCCTTCGCACCTCACCTCTGTGAGATTAAAGGGTGGCCCTGAATTATTACATGCAAAATCAATATCCCCATACTTTGAAAGCATCAGTTTAAAGTTTGCCTTGGTAGTGATACATTCATTTGCCATATTTCATTTTATTTTCACATTTTTCATTGGATTGGTGAGTAATTGGTTCTTTCTTAATGAATGCTATGATTTTATTGTAAAAGGGTTGAAATAAAACTCATTAGTTTTAAAAGGTTTTAGCTATGAAATATTTCTCACACTTACAACTTTTTTAGAAAAGTTAGTAGGTACTATTAATTAATAATATTATCTGTTAACTTTCTTGATTGTTTATTTGTGACATAGATGTTGAGAATGCGGCCTTCATCTAAACTGCCTCAATTTGCAGTATACCTTTATATATTTCTACTCAATGATACATTCATGGCTTATTACTAGATCTGAGCCTGCAAAAATAATATAAACTAGTTAACTGGTATTGTACCTCATGGAAAATGAATTATATACAAAAACAAAATCCTTAGGTATTCTATCAAATGCCACCAATAGCTAAGGCCCAGTTATTTGGTTGAAAATTGTAACCAATGGTTTAAAATTTTGCTAAAATGTGTTTTTTCATCAATTGTTAGCCTAAAAAAGGGTATGATTATTAACTCACCAACTTATTTGACCATTAGTTACGACTAACAATTATTGAAAAAATAAATGCTTTGTAAAATTTGTAACCATTGGTTACATACTATTTTTAACCTTTAGTTGGGTTAGTTACAGATCAAAAAATGGGTTTAACCAATACTAAATTTGCTCAAAATATGTATTGAAGAAATTCAATGAATCACTTACTATTATTGTTACAATGACCTTTGTTCCATATCTCTGACAGATTGGAACTAAAACAAATAAAAACCATACATGTCTGCTATCATAATAGCATGAATGTGGCTAATACAATAGTTGTTTATTGAATAGTTTTAACACTTGGCCTGCTATCTTAGCTATTTATATAAACTAACCAAACCGATTGCAGTTTTGTGTGTGTGCGCTAAAGAGGACTTGTCAAACAATGCTCATAAGATAGATATTTATACAATCTTCAGTAAATAAAATATCTGTCTAAGTATAATACAAATATGTAATGTTATCAACCTTATTATTACTAGGAACGGTGAACTTTAGTCTTCAGTGTTTTCATTTCTAACTGCTACAAATAATTTGTGGCACCTATTCATGCCAGGTTGGTGGTAATAGGGTCACCCTATGTAAAATGTGACTTAAGCTTGCAACCCGTTTGGTTGAGCGGCTGGCTGACAATTTGACTCACTATTTTCTTAACACGATTGAAAAACATTACTGGTGAAATGTAGCTGTGCTGTAGGTGCAGCATGAAGCTGAAACTGGCAGCCAAAACGTAGCAGCCAAACTACCCAGGGCCGTAAATAGTGTGGGCCCTGTGCAACTCTTTTTTGATTTTTAATTTCTAACATAAGATGGCAGTTTAAGGAAAAATTTAGATTATTTACTTGAAAATTAGGCAATGACTTTTAGTCCGATTTTCGAATATTAAATTATTAATGGATCAGATTTTTTTATGAAATTTGCCACACGCGCCTGTGTGAGTGTGGCTGTTGGTGGAGTCTGTTTACTTAGGGAACAGAAGATGCAACTACGACATTTTCAAGAAAACATTAAGAAATACGTATTTCTTATTTCCTAGTGTCGCGCAACGATGGAAAATTCTATAAATTGTCTGACACACTCTAGCAGATGCCTAGTAAATATTTAAGCATGATTTAGTAGGGAGCACAAGATGTAACTGTGACATTTTTGACAAAACTTTAAGAAATTGAAGAAATTCTTAGATTTTTCCTATTTCCTAACATCGCGCAACGATGGAAAATTCTGAAGATTGTCTGACATACTCTAGTAGATGTTAAGTTAATATTTATGCATGATTTAGTAGGGAGCACAAGATGTAACTATGACATTTTTGAGAAAACTTTAAGAAATTGAAGAAATTTATAGATTTTTCCTATTTCCTAGTGTCGCGCAACGATGGAAAATTCTATAAATTGTCTGACACACTCTAGTAGACGCCTAGTTAATATTTCAGCATGATTTAGAAGGGAGCACAAGATGTAACTATAACTTTTTTGATAAAACTCAAAGAAATTGAAGAAATTTATAGATTTTTCCTATTTCCTAGTGTCGCGCAACGATGGAAAATTCTATGAATTGTCTGACACACTCTAGCAGATGCCAAGTAAATATTTAAGCATGATTTAGTAGGGAGCACAAGATACAACTATGAAATTTTTGACAAAACTTTCTTAAATTTATAGATTTTTCCTATTTCCTGGTGTCGCGCAACGATGGAAAATTCTATAAATTGTCTGACACACTCTAGTAGACGCCTAGTTAATATTTAAGCATGATTTAGTAGGGAGCACAAGATGTAACTGTGACATTTTTGACAAAACTTTAAGAAATTGAAGAAATTTATAGATTTTTCCTATTTCCTAGTGTCGCGCAACGATGGAAAATTCTATAAAATGTCTGACACACTCTAGTAGATGCCTAGTTAATATTTAAGCATGATTTAGTAGGGAGCACAAGATGTAACTGTGACATTTTTGACAAAACTTTAAGAAATTGAAGAAATTCTTAGATTTTTCCTATTTCCTAACATCGCGCAACGATGGAAAATTCTGTAAATTGTCTGACATACTCTAGTAGATGCTTAGTTAATATTTATGCATGATTAAGTAGGGAGCACAAGATGTAACGATGACGTTTTTGAGAAAACTTTAAGAAATTGAAGAAATTTATAGATTTTTCCTATTTCCTAGTGTCGCGCAACGATGGAAAATTCTATAAATTGTCTGTCACACTCTAGTAGACGCCTAGTTACTATTTAAGCATGATTTAGTAGGGAGCACAAGATACAACTATGACATTTTTGAGAAAACTTTAAGAAATTGAAGAAATTCTTAGATTTTTCCTATTTCCTAACATCGCGCAACGATGGAAAATTCTGTAAATTGTCTGACATACTCTAGTTGATGCTTAGTTAATATTTATGCATGATTAAGTAGGGAGCACAAGATGTAACAATGACATTTTTGAGAAAACTTTAAGAAATTGAAGAAATTCATAGATTTTTCCTATTTCCTAGTGTCGCGCAACGATGGAAAATTCTATAAATTGTCTGACACACTCTAGTAGACGCCTAGTTAATATTTAAGCATGATTTAGTAGGGAGCACAAGATACAACTATGACATTTTTGAGAAAACTTTAAGAAATTTATAGATTTTTTCTATTTCCTAGTGTCGCGCAACGATCGAAAATTCTATAAATTTTCTGACACACTCTAGGAAAAATCAAAAATCATTCAATTCCTCAAAAATCGAGGAATTTCTTCAATTTCTTAAAGTTTTGTCAAAAATGTCATAGTTACATCTTGTGCTCCCTGCTAACTCATGCTTAAATATTTACTAGGCATCTGCTAGAGTGTGTCAGACAATTTATAGAATTTTCCATCGTTGCGCGACACTAGGAAATAAGAAAAACCAACGAATATCTTCAATTTCTTAAAGTTTGGTCAAAAATGTCATAGTTACATCTTGTGCTCCCTTCTAAATTATGCTTAAATATTTACTAGGCATCTGCTAGAGTGTGACAGACAATTTATAGAATTTTCCATCGTTGCGCGATGTTGGGAAATAGGAAAAATCGAGGAATTTCTTCAATTTCTTAAAGTTTTGTCAAAAATGTCATAGTTACATCTTGTGCTCCCTGCTAAATCATGCTTAAATATTTACTAGGCATCTGCTAGAGTGTGTCAGACAATTTATAGAATTTTCCATCGTTGCGCGATGTTGGGAAATAAGAAAAATCGAGGAATTTCTTAAATTTCTTAAAGTTTTGTCAAAAATATCATAGTTACATCTTGTGCTCCCTTCTAAATTATGCTTAAATATTTACTAGGCGTCTACTAGAGTGTGTCAGACAATTTATAGAATTTTCCATCGTTGCGCGATGTTAGGAAATAAGGACAACCTACGAATTTCTTAAATTTCTTAAAGTTTGGTCAAAAATGTCATAGTTACATCTTGTGCTCCCTTCTAAATTATGCTTAAATATTTACTAGGCGTCTACTAGAGTGTGTCAGAAAATTTATAGAATTTTCCATCGTTGCGCGATGTTGGGAAATAAGAAAAATCGAGGAATTTCTTCAATTTCTTAAAGTTTTGTCAAAAATGTCATAGTTACATCTTGTGCTCCCTGCTAACTCATGCTTAAATATTTACTAGGCATCTGCTAGAGTGTGTCAGACAATTTATAGAATTTTCCATCGTTGCGCGATGTTGGGAAATAAGAAAAATCGAGGAATTTCTTCAATTTCTTAAAGTTTTGTCAAAAATGTCATAGTTACATCTTGTGCTCCCTTCTAAATTATGCTTTAATATTTACTTGGCATCTGCTAGAGTGTTTCAGACAATTTATAGAATTTTCCATCGTTGCGCGATGTTGGGAAATAGGAAAAATCGAGGAATTTCTTCAATTTCTTAAAGTTTTGTCAAAAATGTCATAGTTACATCTTGTGCTCCCTGCTAACTCATGCTTAAATATTTAATAGGCATCTGCTAGAGTGTGTCAGACAATTTATAGAATTTTCCATCGTTGCGCGATGTTGGGAAATAAGAAAAATCGAGGAATTTCTTAAATTTCTTAAAGTTTTGTCAAAAATATCATAGTTACATCCTGTGCTCCCTTCTAAATTATGCTTAAATATTTACTAGGCGTCTACTAGAGTGTGTCAGACAATTTATAGAATTTTCCATCGTTGCGCGATGTTAGGAAATAAGGACAACCTACGAATTTCTTCAATTTCTTAAAGTTTGGTCAAAAATGTCATAGTTACATCTTGTGCTCCCTTCTAAATTATGCTTAAATATTTACTAGGCGTCTACTAGAGTGTGTCAGAAAATTTATAGAATTTTCCATCGTTGCGCGATGTTGGGAAATAAGAAAAATCGAGGAATTTCTTCAATTTCTTAAAGTTTTGTCAAAAATGTCATAGTTACATCTTGTGCTCCCTGCTAACTCATGCTTAAATATTTACTAGGCATCTGCTAGAGTGTGTCAGACAATTTATAGAATTTTCCATCGTTGCGCGATGTTGGGAAATAAGAAAAATCGAGGAATTTCTTAAATTTCTTAAAGTTTTGTCAAAAATATCATAGTTACATCTTGTGCTCCCTGCTAACTCATGCTTAAATATTTACTAGGCATCTGCTAGAGTGTGTCAGACAATTTATTGAATTTTTCATCGTTGCGCGATGTTAGGAAATAAGGACAACCTACGAATTTCTTCAATTTCTTAAAGTTTGGTCAAAAATGTCATAGTTACATCTTGTGCTCCCTTCTAAATTATGCTTAAATATTTACTAGGCGTCTACTAGAGTGTGTCAGACAATTTATAGAATTTTCCATTGTTGCGCGATGTTGGGAAACAAGAAAAACCAACGAATATCTTCAATTTCTTAAAGTTTGGTCAAAAATGTCATAGTTACATCTTGTGCTCCCTTCTAAATTATGCTTAAATATTAACTAGGCATCTGCTAGAGTGTGTCAGACAATTTATAGAATTTTCCATCGTTGCGCGATGTTGGGAAATAGGAAAAATCGAGGAATTTCTTCAATTTCTTAAAGTTTTGTCAAAAATGTCATAGTTACATCTTGTGCTCCCTGCTAACTCATGCTTAAATATTTACTAGGCATCTGCTAGAGTGTGTCAGACAATTTATAGAATTTTCCATCGTTGCGCGATGTTGGGAAATAAGAAAAATCGAGGAATTTCTTAAATTTCTTAAAGTTTTGTCAAAAATATCATAGTTACATCTTGTGCTCCCTTCTAAATTATGCTTAAATATTTACTAGGCGTCTACTAGAGTGTGTCAGAAAATTTATAGAATTTTCCATCGTTGCGCGATGTTGGGAAATAAGAAAAATCGAGGAATTTCTTCAATTTCTTAAAGTTTTGTCAAAAATGTCATAGTTACATCTTGTGCTCCCTGCTAACTCATGCTTAAATATTTACTAGGCATCTGCTAGAGTGTGTCAGACAATTTATAGAATTTTCCATCGTTGCGCGATGTTGGGAAATAAGAAAAATCGAGGAATTTCTTAAATTTCTTAAAGTTTTGTCAAAAATATCATAGTTACATCTTGTGCTCCCTTCTAAATTATGCTTAAATATTTACTAGGCGTCTACTAGAGTGTGTCAGACAATTTATAGAATTTTCCATCGTTGCGCGATGTTAGGAAATAAGGACAACCTACGAATTTCTTCAATTTCTTAAAGTTTGGTCAAAAATGTCATAGTTACATCTTGTGCTCCCTTCTAAATTATGCCTTAATATTTACTAGGCGTCTACTAGAGTGTGTCAGACAATTTATAGAATTTTCCATCGTTGCGCGATGTTAGGCAATAAGAAAATCTAAGTATTTCTTAAAGTTTTCTTGAAAATGTCATAGTTGCATCTTCTGTTTCCTAAGTAAACAGACTCCACCAACAGCCACACTCACACAGGCGCGCGTGTGGCAAATTTCATAATAAAAAATCTGATCCATTAATAATTTAATATTCGAAAATCAGACTTACCCTCAGTTTCCCATCTCAAAATTATCGGAGAATTAATGTGACAAATTGTCAAGCACGCGTTATCTGCTGTGATTGGCTGTTGAAAATTCATTCAACCAATCACAGCAGTTAAATTCGTTGCCTAATTTTCTAGTAAATAATCTAAATTTTTCCTTAAACTGCCGTCTAATGTTAGAAATTAATTTTTTTAAAAGAGTTGCACAGGGCCCCACACTATTTACGGCCCTGGGTAGTTTGGCTGCTACGTTTTGGCTGCCAGTTTCAGCTTCATGGTGCAGCTCTGCATACCTTTCAAGGAGTACAGGCGTGACCGCGTGATGTAATGTCGTAGCAGAACATGCTTCATGGTAAATCTACACAGCCAAAAAAGCACATTCAGAATGCATTTCTTCTGTATATAGTTTCCTTATTGTGATTTCAAATTATCACAATTCCTTGGCTTTATCTACCAGAATGTATATTTACAGTTGTTATTGCAAGCATTCAGACAGATATGTACTATGTTTCTGGGTAACTAAAACAAGATATAATTCATATGTAAAAGTGCACTTTGTTGTTTACAAATTGATTTTCTCAAACAATAATATTTCTTAGTGAAGAACAACAACAACTATGAAGAACAATTAGTTGATTAAATTGATTTTGAAAACATTCTGCAACAGAACTCTTAAAAGAAATCTGTGTCATTGATATGTGCTAATCTAGATAGATTAAGATCGATAGGCTCAGTTAGATAGCTGCAATCATATTATCAGAGCTTATTGCAGATTTTGTGAATATGGCCTTGTCACCCAGCACCATTCACTTTATTGTCTATGGGAAGACCTGCAATCATTCATATGTTATAGTTGTTGCTATCTATGCTTAGTTTTTTTGTAAAAAACTTGGAAATTGTTGAAGTACATCTCATGAGTGCATCTTTATCATTCATCTTTAAGTACCTCTACTAGCACAGTCAGATGCTCATACTTAGACAGTATGAATAATTTTTAGAGATCAAACTGAAATATAAATCAAGTGTGGGACTAAATAATTTAGTCAACATGAAATCTGAAAATAGGAAAATAGGCCTCCAACTAGGTGTACCGATGACCAGGTGAAGGTTGCGGGGATCCGCTCGATGGCTAACGGGACTGGTCAATGTGGCGACCGACTTGGGGTTGGCCTATATCCAGCAGTGGACGTCTTTCGGCTGATATGATAATGATTATGATGAAAGCCGAAACATATCTAAAAAGTAGACATCTTTAGAATGGTATAAATCATTTATTTACGTACTAGCTTGTTCCAGCGGCTTAGCCCGCGTAAATGTAGAAAATTACCTTAAAAGAACATATTCCTGGGATAAATAGTATGCTATTATAAAGTATTATATTCAAAAGTATATATTCCAGACTATAATCTATTTCTGTGCCAAATTTCATCCAGATCCGTTCAGTAGTTTTTGCGTGAAAGAGTAACAAACATACAAACACACACTCACAAACATTCGCCTTTATAATATTAGTGTGATTTACGGCAAGCATAGTCACATTATACATGGACATGCTATAGGGACAGTGGGGGTACAATGGAACACGGGGTTCAGTGCAGTAAATTCGCGTGCTTTCACGTCGAAATACTACTCTGTGAAATGTGGGCAGCTTGCAACAAGTTTTGAGACGATAAAAATTGTTTTGATTTGGATAAAGTGAATTGGAAATTGCAATTCTATGGAGCATGTCTTCCTTAAATCATCATCATCTGCCTAGCCTTTTCCCAACTATGTTGGGGTCGGCTTCCAGTCTAACCGGATTTAGCTGAGTACCAGTGTTTTACATGGAGCGACTGCCTATCTGACCTCCAAAACCCAGTAACTGGGTAACAGCGGTACCTCTTGGCTAGACTTGTCTTTACATGTCTTCCTTAAATGCTAGAAGCAAATAAAATATTATATTGTTTAAATATTTAAAGGCCCCGACTTATGTGTCGTAGGTCGTGGATTCGAACCCAGAAACGCACTTTACTTTGTGTAAATTATTTCATCTCGTCTGCTGTAAAAAAGGTGAAGAAATACCTCATGAGGGAACTGGCATGTATAAACCAAAACAAAATTCGAAGACATGTGACCATCCGCAAATCTGCACTGGGCCTGCATGGTGGATTGAGGCCCAATCCCCCTTTCTCACAGAGAGGAGGCCTTTGCCCCAGCAATGGCAACATTAAATGGCTGGTGATAATGATTGGTTGAATTGTTCTTCCATCTTTGTCACGCAAAACGGCTTTTATACTGAATGGTTCGAAGTATTGCATTGCATGTTGAACTAGTATTTTTTTATCTTACATTTTAAAACACTTAACTTCGAATTATAATAAAGGACGTCAGGGAAGGCCCAGGAAACGCTGGCATGACGACTTATAGGCGTTTACGACACATTAGTCGGAAAAGACAACACATCAGAAAAAGTGGAAGGCAATGGCAACTAATGAATGAAAAATTAAACAATGACCTTAGCCCAGCTGTGGGACAACATAGGTTGAATAATAAAAAAAAACCGTAGTTACATTTTTGTGAGTTTACGTTTTTTTTATTGCGTCTTACCTTTTGTCTAAGTTTTAGAGAAATTTAATCAAAATAAATCAGTCAAATAGCGTATTGTGTTTGTTGACAGACGACCCCGTGCGAGCACCCCATAGTGATCCTGAAAGACGTGGCGCATCAGGAGCTCCGCCAACTGCTGCAGTTTATGTACCGCGGCGAGGTGCACGTGCGTCGCCAGGAGCTGTCCGGCTTTCTGCACACCGCTGAGCTGCTGCAGGTCAAGGGGCTCACCAGCGGACGGGACGTGAGTACCACATTTCCTACATGATGATGATGCCGTCTAACCGGCTACAGTGACCACATTACTTGGCTCCTCATTGTGGTTCAGATTTGCTGATCTGTAATGTGACTTTCATATTTACCATTGGCCGAAAAACTCCGAGCACAAGCGGAGATGTCAGAACACCGTTGACGACGACGTTTAAATTAGCTGGCGGTGGTCTAGCTTTCAGGTCGTCGCTTTTTTTGTTTTGTTCTTTATACATAATTATTATAACAGGTAGACATGGAGAGACGACTAGTCATCATCATCATCATATCAGCCGAAAGACGTCCACTGCTGGACATAGGCCTCCCCCAAGCGTCGCCACATTGACCGGTCCCGTGCGTCCCGCATCCAGCGAATCCCCGCAACCTTCACCAGGTCATCGGTCCACCTGGTGGGAGGCCTTCCAACGCATCGTCTTCCGGTTCGCGGTCGCCACTCCAGAACTTTTCTGCCCCATCGGCCATCCGTTCTGCGAGCAATGTGCCCTGCCCACTGCCACTTAAGTTTGGCAATTCTTCGGGCTATGTCGGTAACCCTGGTTCTCTTGCGGATCTCTACATTTCTGATTCGATCACGCAAGGATACTCCGAGCATAGCCCTCTCCATTGCCCTTTGCGTGACTGTAAGCTTTCTGATGAGGCCCATTGTGAGCGACCACGTCTCAGAGCCATATGTCATCACTGGCAACACACACTGGTCATAGACCTTCGTCTTGAGACACTGTGGTAAGTTGGACGAGAAGACACCGCGCTATTGCCCGAACGCTGCCCAGCCGAGTCGGATTCGACGGTTGACCTCATTCTCGAAGTTGGCCCTACCCAACTGGATCGTTTGTCCTAGGTAGACATAATCTTCCACAACTTCGAGTGTAGAGTCTCCAACCTTGATAGGAGTGGGTGTTACATGGGCATTCAACATAACCTTGGTTTTGTCCATGTTCATTTTAAGACCCATTCTTTTGGAAGCTCTACTGAGGTCATCGAGCATTATACTGAGGTCCTCCATGGTCTCAGCCATGACCACTATATCGTCGGCAAACCGAAGGTGAGTGATGTACTCGCCATTGACGTTGATGCCTAGCCCTCTCCAGTCCAGAACCTTGAAGACATCCTCCAGTGCAGCGGTGAACAGTTTCGGAGATATGACGTCTCCCTGTCTCACACCTCGCTGCAGAAAGATAGGTTCCGAGGCCTGATCCTGAAGTCGGACTGACATGGTGGCGTTTTTGTACAAACACTTCAACACCTCGATGTACCGGTAGTCGATTTGGCACCGTTGGAGAGACTGCAGTACAGCCCAAGTCTCGATTGAATCGAAGGCTTTCTCGTAGTCCACAAACGCTAAACAGAGAGGCAGGTTATACTCTTCGGTCTTTTGTATAACCTGCCGCAGCGTATGTATGTGGTCTACGGTACTAAAGCCTTTCCGGAATCCGGCTTGTTCGGGAGGCTGGAAATCGTCAAACCTGCGCGCGAGACGATTCGTGATGACCCTTGAAAACAGCTTGTAGACATGGCTAAGAAGTGGGATGAGACGACTAGTGGGTTACATTAAGTAAGTAAGTTGGTGGCCAACTTACTGACGAGACGAATTCAGGTCAGTCCATAGTTGCCACCTCTAATAAAAGATATACGTTGAAACAGGAATGATGAAAGTTTCAGATATTTTTATTTAACGTAAACTTATATGGATACACCACCAGAAGTTAGGTATTTGTCCTATAGAGATGAATCGGAAGAAACTTAACAGTGACCATTTACCTGACTGCTCCATAAAAAGGACATGATAGAGGATCGAGCAGAAGCCGAGGCCCGTGGCTCGAGGGAGAGGTCAATAGTGTGTCAGAATATCAGCACAGCGTTATTTTCTTCTTAATAACGCTGCACATGCTGAAATAGGAGCCTTGTTGTATTATTGTATTTTTTTTGTTTTTGGTTGTCGTGTCTCCTGTGCGGGTCAAAAATAATCATTTTTTCTTTCTCTCTTTCATATAATTATTGTAACTAATATGATGACTTTCTTTTCCGAAGTCGGTGTCATTGGTACCTATTGTTTTCCTTTTTTTTAACCGACTTCAAAAAAAGGAGGAGCTTCTCAATTCATCGGAAAAAAAATTACCCGACTGCCGAAGGAGGGTAATGTGTTTATCAGTCTATGTATGTATGTTTTTTTTTTTTTTAATTTTAATAATGTTTTTATTTATATTTAATTAATTTTTTATTTTTTTCTAATTTAGTTGTAAGTTCATATACATATAATTAAGGTTATTAGTTTTAAGTTCTTAGCTGTCGCATTAGGGTAAAACCTGTAATGATAGTTTAAGCTGTTATAAATAAATAAATAAATGTTTGTTCCTATATGGCGTTCCAGAGACCTAAAGCGTTGGCCGATTTTGATGATTCATACGTCAATCGATTCGTCTTAACCCTGCGAATGTTATAGGCTACATTAAAATAGGACATTAGAAAAATGGCGTATTTTGGGTGCCATATTGTGGGGGGTAAAAGTTATATATAAAAAATATTAAATCAAAATATCAAAAAACCCGACTGCTTCAAATGCGAACTAAAAAGTCGTAAACAAGGAAAAAATCGTGCTGTGCAGGCGGAGAATACACCAGATTTTGGTCAGCCAGCCCGTGAATATGTAAGCCCAAACACGATTTATACAATGATACATGGTTTTATTTCGTAGTTCAAGTGACTACCTTCTGCTTGCCCGGCTTCATCATCAGATCAGTTCGATCGTACCATATCAGTACTATGTATTTATAATTATTATCTTCATCGCAATCGGTCAACTATTCGAGGTATTTTATACCCGTGACATACTTAGCATCAAGGAGCTCCATTGGCCATCTTTGGTCTTCTTCATCAGTTCTACTTCACCAAATGATACTTTCTGAGAGCAAATGATTGCATTCAAAGATCATATAAACAACAGAGATGCCCCGTAGTCAAAACGTATCGGAACCTGTTGTCGGCAATTTGTCCCCGCCACTCGCCAACCACTACACATGCAGTTCAGTAAAAGCAATAGATACGCAGTCGCGCACACACCCGCATTTCATAAATCAGAACGTACTACACAGCCAATTATAAACCTTATCCCATCAAACACTGCGTGCATTTACCATGGACCGTACAACTTACTCACCCAAAAAAATCTGTCGCTATCGTTGTGCTGTGCAAAAGCTGTGATTGACTAAATCGGAAAGTTATCGATTCTTCCATTTATTATTGTAGGTACTAAAGATTTTGTAGGGTCCTGAAAATAAAATAAGTAAAAACAATATGTCCAGAAAATTTATTTTTTTATTGAACAGTAAAATGTAAAAAAAAAAAAAAAACTTGTCGCTTAGACAATTTAGATGTTGCGCTCTTCGTTAAATAGTATAATCTTACGTTTATATATTCTTCCATAACGGTTTTATAAGTATTATTAAATGGTTATTCATAGGCGATTGTATTGGTGTTTTTTTTTTTTTAAAGATTCATACCTATAAAATGCGATACGGATTTTGGCATGGATTTTTCCTTGCATTGTAGTAAAATTGTGTTTTACAATAACTAATTTTATCATGCATTATAATCATTCGTACTTAGCAGCATCGTATACAATATCGACAACCACAAACATCACATCTCTAACTCACAAAAGCCGGCAGCGGCCGCTTCACGCAACTATCGTGTGAGTGAAAGTATCAGTAAAATACATATCCAATGCGCTATTAGACCAGCGGATTCACTGGTCGACTTGTACTAAGCAAGAAATGGTTTTTTGTTCCTAATGAAAACTTTGGATTTGGTTTTTCATCGTGTTTTTAGTACCATAAAGTAATGTTTTAATGAATTTAATAAGAAAAACAATAGTATTTTAGTACTAACGTATGAAATGAGATACCATCTTTCATTTAATTCACAATACAGCTGTTATTTTTGCAAACAATCACTGAACAACGCGGCATTTTGTCAAAAATCACGAGAAGTGAAGGCGTCGCAAGTTGAAATTCGACTACCTACTAAAACAGGCATCTGGCCGCTTTGCGGTTCGCAAGCGCCACGCCTCCTTGCCATATCTCCTGTTGTTTCTATGATCTGGAATTGCATTGTTGGTGAAGATACCAAAATCGGTATGTGTATGCGATATCATCATCATCATCTTCCTGCCCTTGTCCCATGTTACGTGGGGTCGGCGCAACACGTTTTTTTCTTCCATACCATCCTGTCCCCCGTCACTCCATCACTGACGCCCTTTTCTTCCATATCACTCCTCACACAGTCCATCCATCTTTTCTTTGGCCGTCCCCTCCCTCTCCATCCATATTCATAACTCTTTTAGTAACATGCGTTTCATCCTTCCTCATCACATGACCATACCAGGACAAACGGTTTCCTTTCAACTTTTCTGTTACTGGCGCCACTTTCAAACTTCCTCTAATATACTCATTTCTCACTTTATCCATTCTCGTCACTCTGCACATCCATCTCAACATTCTCATCTCTGCTACATGCAATCTCTTTTCATCCATCTTTTTCACAGCCCAATATTCTGATCCATACAGTACGACAGGTCTAATCACGGACTTGTAAATTTTTCCCTTTAACTTGAGGGGCAATCGTGGGTCGCAAGTTGTTCCTGTGACCTGTCGCCATTTCATCCATCCCAAGTTGATCCTGTGCGTTACGTCTCGGTCTACCTCGCCATCCCCTTGGACAAGCGACCCTAGGTACCGGAAGTCGGAGCATATCGGTATGGGTGTTCCCGCAAAAGCTATAGGCATGAAACTGGAGAGACCGCCAAAATCGCAGAACAGATATTCAGTTTTAGTTCTGCTCAATTTCAAACCAACACTCTCCAGTCTGTGCCACCACACCTCCTTCCGCGATATGCGTATTATATTTAAGAAGTTCCTTGGATTTCTTCAGGATCCCATCATCAGATATCCTGAGAGAGAAGTATACCCTTTCAACAAAAGAAGAATTTTTCAATTCAGTCCAGGCATATTTGAGTAATCAGGTAACATCACAAAAAAAAAAGATTCCGTCGAATTGAGAACCTCCTCCTTTTTTATAGTCGGTTAAAAATATGCGATGGTATTAACCCTTACACTCTGATACTAGAGATTTGGAGATTGAAAAAGACACATGTTCCATTAAATGTATTTATAGGCGTATTTTTATAATGTGACTTTGTCATCATATTTTGTTTGGTGTATCGAACTTCGGAACTCGAGGAGCTTAGAACCTGAATTTCAAACCAACTGCATCAGACTGCATGAAAAGTGATGATGTTTGGGATAATTATTTTTACGTAGTACATAGTTCACCTGGTTTAGGGTTGCAGGCATCCGGTGGATGCGAGACGCACGGAACCGGTCGTTGTGGTGACATTTGGGGGAGGACTATGTTCAGCACTCAGCAGTGGACGCCATTCGATGACATAGTTGACAAGAGTGTAGGCCTGATATAAAAATAAAGTTCTTAACTATAGAAGTAAAACTAACAACTCCACGTTAAGTTGATTCTTCGTCAATATGTTTCGTTTTCCAAGCAATCACGCGATTTTCACTAGTACCATCACTATTCACAGAGAAGCGAGTCGCCCTCAGCCATGCCAGAGGAGCCGCCGAAGCCGACCCCGTCGCAGCCGGAACCCGCCGAGCCCGCCGGCGAATGGACGCCTGTGGTCGAGGACACAACGTCCTCGGAGCCCCCACCAGAGCCGGTAGACGCCGTCACAATCAAGGAGGAGGCCGCTAGGAGTCCGCTCAAAAGGTAACACACATGTTGATCATGGATGACTCACGCCACACGATAATAACTCAAGCCAAATAAACAAGCTTTTTGTTTATTGGGTAGTTGGACACTGGGAAGTGGGTCTAATTTATATTGCTAGATTTGATTACAGACACAGGATAAAAATAAAATCTTGTATCTTGTAAAATATTAGCCAATCCACAAAGCAGTCAGGTTCTGCCCAGAAAATTAAAGAAACATAGTTAAAGAGGGGATTCTACTCTGACCTTCGTAACCTCATCAGGCAGTCAAATTCTGGGTCCACGTAATCTTGAATACCATTGACACGCTAAGAAGAAGTTTTACCTTACTTAAAAACCGAAATCTGGTATTATATGAGCACCGTTGGGATTCGATACTACATAATATATTCGAAAACATATATATACATATTCGAAGCACGCATTTGTTGTTAAGTGTTTCGAATTGGTGAAAAGAGATTTGGTTATTCTAGATCGTATGGCTACGGTGTAATGATTTTCGTGGTATAGGTCTACCAGAATCTCATGGCATTTTTTTATATTGTGATTTTCATATGGCAATGTCAATTGTCACCTGTCAAATCAAAGTACTTGATGTGTCAACCGCTGCTGAAATTTTTTGATATTATCTTGAAAATTTGTTATTTTTGTGAAAATGACGAAAAACCCACTTCGATCTCAAGCGAGACATATTGTTTTCAATGTGTATCATAAAATAAGGGAAGAAAAAAGGCGTAAATCAAACTCAATCTTTGATTTTAAAGTGCGTCGTAGAGTGGACCGGTAAGTTGGACTGACTTGTTTTGATACTTTTAGTTTATTTTATATTTTTCTTACTCAATTTTTATTTCTTTCCATTACTATTATATGGTAAATCGTAGGTCAGGGCACATCGAATTTTGGCCGGAAGGAAATGGCAACAGTAATAAAGAAGAAAGAAAGAAAAATATTTATTTGTGACCCGCACAGGAGACACGAGAAAATAAGCATACACTTAAACAATAATAAAATAAAAATGTAACTGTTACTAATTCTTCGATAAGATATTGATTTTAACGGAGATTGAGAATCTTTGAACTAAGAAAAATATTAAGTAATAATCTGCGCCCTGCAGCGGGACGTGTATATAGACGGGAGTTTTTGGCTGGATTTTGTCGATTGAAGTTCAGTGGCTGTTAATATTATTTGCAAATTGATTCCTAGTGGATATTGGGATATATTATTGGTGTAGTTTTGTGTCTCAACTGTCTATGCAACTAGACAATGTGTAAAATCATTGACAGAAGCGATCTCGGGATAGTAGTGCGGGGTATTTTATTGTAGTATTGACTGCCTCTGCAAAGCTTACTGGGAAGACTGACTCGATTTAATTTGCTGCCAAATACTCCAAAAAACATTAGAATCTGTTACATCCGCATTCTAAAGCAAACTAAAAAATAAATATAAGATCCAAAACTCTTTCCAAAGACGTGGCTAAAAGGTCCTAGCAACCAGGCCATAAAACTTACATAAAAAAGTATATATAGACTGATGATGATGAATGACTATAAGTAACATGATACATTTTATTATGTTTTACAGACTTTATACATAAAGAGATTGTTTTTGAATATGTTAAATGCCAATGAAAAAGAACCATTTTGATGAAGAGAGATGACATAAAACAACAAAGATACAAGTTTTTGAAATGTCAGTGGAGTTCATGCAATCGTATTCTAGTTTTCTAGTTCTGAATGAGTTTTTAAGTTATTAGTATGATTTAAATGATATATAATAAATTAGTACATAAATTAATATTCAATTGATTTATTTTTCCTATGTTAAGAACCCGATGTATAACAACATTATTCATACACATACCTATAATACTCACAGTGGATCTTTGTGTCTCTGAATTGGTTGCAAGAACCCGCGCAGTAGCTATTTTTGTGTCAATGTTGAAGGTGAAGATAGCATTGTATAACTGTCTCTTTCACTCGCTTATGTTTGTCACATCGTCCTATCTCGCTTACTCTATGCAGTATACTCGATGACAAACTGTTTCTTACGCAATGGTTGGCAGGACCAAGTCCAAAGACACAAAGATCCGCTGTGACTACTATAATATAGGTACCTCATGTTCATTAATACTAAAGACATAAATAAAAATTAAACAATATCAAGATCGTTTAATCCAATTTCCCCAGTATTGCACACAACAAATTTTTATTTCCACATTTTCCATGAGATTCCGGTAGACCTATAACGTGCGTTCGTTGTTGAGTGTTTCGTATCAGTAAACTTACGGGGAAGTGTTCTTCGATGTTACACTTTTCTAAGTAATCACACTCAATATTATAAATGTGGAAGTAACTCATTTGTTTGTTACCTTTTCACGGATTAAAAACTAGACTGATTTGTATAAAAGTTTAGGAGATAGAATACTTTTTGTCCCGGTAGTTGAAAAAAGATGTTTACTATCCGAAATGATGCTAGTCCAACATTCAATTCACGTACTATATAAATAGAGTTAATCCAGAACACTGCCGTTTACCTACAGATTACTCAAGAACACCCTGACAAAGAACAGCCAGAACGCGCAGAAGAAAAAGCGCGCCATCAAGGACAGTCCCACGCACCCCGAGAATAGCGAATATGTTTTCGACAGGTATGTGCCCTAGCCACCTGCTATATTACCATCAACTTCGCCAAAACATCGTGAGGCAACCTGGGTTTATTGTAAATATAAGTTGGAAATCGTCAACCTGCGTTGAGCGCACGTGGTGATCAATGCTCGTGCCTTCTCTGTATGAGAAGAGGCCTTTGCTCTGCAATGGGACAGTAACAGGCTGGTATTATTATTTATTATTACCGTCAGCTTACCTTTAATCCAACTATAATGCGGTTGAAATGTATGTCAATGTAAATGAAAACTTCATGTATTTTAATAATAGTAAGCTTTTTTAGCACTTCTTGTATTTGCTTGCTGCTGTACATCTGGCGGCTGGCTTCCTTGCACACTCATGCACCAATACGAAGCAGGGATAGGTGTATGGCTTTACCAATCAGCTGCTTTCAGTATAGGTAGCCATCAACTTATGTATGGCCTCCAATCACCAGATATGGCTATATATCAGTATTTTATACTTGCCACCATAGGATCTAGGGTGCTGGTTTAATGGCAGACACATGAGAATTTTGCAGCTTACGTCTGTCAGGGCAGGGATGGGCTTGTATAGAATTCAACCCCTTTAAAAATGTACTTCAAATCTAAGTTTATAATGACAAGCTACTGCAATGCCTCTGGTTCTGTTGATAGGCATTGGTGAACGATCAGGCTGCTCATTTACCTCCAACAACATACAAAAACTACGTTATCTACCATATCATCATCTTAGTCTTTAAACTACATATGTTGGGGTTGGCACCCAGTCTAACTGGATGCTGCTGAGAGCCAGTACTCTGCCTAGCTGAGCTCCACCAGCAAGTTACAGGCATGCCCACATAGAGTAGCTTTCATATATATGCATCGCTTCAGTACTTACGTTGCGCGTTGCTTGCAGCGAACCGCTGATTGACTTCGACAACGAGTTGTTCCACAGCGTGCTTGTGCTGCCCGAGTCTAACAAGGAATCCGGTGAGTGATACCCGCTTTATTTGCTCTTTACTTTACAATAGTTTCAGCCTTTTTTGTTGCTAGTGGTCATAAGAAGAAAGCGAGGAATGTTTGTTTGGCCTGCAAACAAATGCAATCTTATAATATATAAAAATAAGTCGGTTTTGGTCCTGACGATATAACTCCAGAATGCACGAACCGATTTCGATGGTTTTGCATTCGTTGGAAAGGTCTCGGGTTCCGTGAGGTTTATAGGTAGGGTAGGGTATGGTAGTGTAGGGTAGGGTAGTGTAGGGTAGTGTAGGGTAGGGTAGTGTAGGGTATTGTAGGGTATTGTAGGGTAGGGTAGGGTAGAGTCGGGTAGTGTAGGGTCGGGTAGGGTAGGGTAGATAAATGTTTGGTCTTTTTATGGCAAAACAAAGTTTGCCGGGTCAGCTAGTTGTACTATAGTAATAGTAACTGTTGTAATGTAATCAGCAGCAATGGACCAATCAGAAGGCTCATTTGATTCAGATAGGTTTTTTGGCGCAACTGTTGAACAACTGGGGGCACTTCAAGCCCCAGATAGCATAAAATCGTCTTAAAGTGCTTTTCTCAGTAACAATCCAGAGATAGGCGCATATGAATTGTATCACCAACTGAATAGCCCTAATTTTACTAAAACAAAGATTTATAGATTTGTTTAGTTTATATTACGTATTGAACACCTTCGGGAATATATACGTAATTTTACAGTCTGTATGGTTGGATGTTTAATTATAAATCAACGGCTGAATGGAATTTAATAACATTTGGAACACCGGAATTCCATGGCCAGGATGCTTTATACACTTTCAGTAGACATGATTCTGTAGTCGAAAATCATTGTTTTAGAAATATCTACTTAAAGTTGCAATACTTTAATTTTATTTTCCAAAACTAGGATTGAATTGACTTGACTTGTATCATAATTTACAGAGAATACAATAGAGCTATAATGTAAATATCTCACTTGACTGAGTGATGACTTAGGCTCTAACTAAATATGAGCCAAAAAAGAGGTCACGCGTCTTCCGCGGCATTCTCGAGAATGCCTGTAGCTACTGGCTCGTATTTAGTATGTACATTACACTATTGACATGAACTTCATTATGGTATGTACAAAATGTCGCTACCATTCCATTCCGCGGCAATGTAAATTGAGTCTTAGGTGAGGTGAGCTTGAAATGAGCTGTGAATCCCTAGCATCGGTTGACAGTCAGTTGAATTGACAGCTTACATTGAACTTTCTGCACCATTTCGTTGAGGTGTTTACGAAATAGCTCTACTGTACCCTCTGTGAATTATGGTGCAAGTCAAGTCAATCCTAGTTTTGGAAAATAGATTTCAACTATTACAATTCTAAATAGATTTCCTTATTAATGATTTTTGACTATTCTTATAATTAAAAGAGGGTACAGCTTTGTCTATTTGTGAAGTGGCTTAAGTATACTGGCCATGGGTTCCCAGCTATGTAACACGAACAGCAGTTAACCCCGTTCTCTTTTAGGTTGGAACTGTAAGACGGGCGGCGTGAAGTGCCCGTCGTGCCACCGGTTCTTCGCCAACCGCTACAACCTGAAGGTGCACATCCGCGACAAGCACGACACGCGCGAGGGCACGCTCCAGTGCGACATCTGCCAGAAGCGCATGCGCAATCCCAGCTGTCTTCGTGTCCACATGTACCATCATCGCAAGCAGGCCGCCTACCTCGCGCAGCTCAGCCAGGGTCCTCATGGGTGAGTACCTTCTTATTTTGAAAAACTTTTCTCTACACTAGGAATGACTCATGTATCGTGGGTACGGTTGCAAGCTGTTTGCGTTGTCCATCCCGGTCCCTGTCACTTTCAGACCGGGTAGATGGCGCTGCAATCAGGTGCGGGCCCAGGCAGGAGAACGTCTGTCGGGTCTACTAGTTCCTAATAAACCATCGTCCTTGTATGTTTTTTTAATCGTTTTTAAAAAAATACAATTTTACATTTTTGAGAAAATTGCTGTGACATAATAGTTATTTATGCTACAAGTGCGGAAGGTAGGTGATTTCCGATGAGTGGCATTTTTATTCACGAGCGAGCGAAGCGAGTGAGTGGATAAATCGACACGAGTCGGAAATCATCTTACGTACGTGTATCATACAACATTTTACTATGCATTGTGCGAGGAAATAAATTAATTAATAAAATGAAATTAATAAAATGGCGGGCTTATCCAAGCGCGTTCAGCATATCCACAGATTAACTTAAAGTTCCTCGGGCATATCTACTGCGCATGTGCAAATAGCTGTCACATCGTAACGCAATAAGGCACGAGCAAAATATACGTTCTGCCAAACATATTTAATTAATATTTAAAATTTATTTATTGATCAAAATCTAAATCTAGAGTAATTAAAAACGCCTAAAATGAAGTATTAGTTTTATTCTAACTTTTATATGAATGATAATCTGTATATAACTAATTTTTAAAACTTTTCTCAAATAATAAAAACTCTATGCGTCGGGCTGACGTTGGAGTTAAAAATTAAAAAAGTACAGGAAAGTAAAAAGCACTAGTGAAAAAAAGTGACACTTTCCGCACAGATTGGCTGCTTGGAAAACCGCTCTTTTCGAGGACATGCATTGTAAAACATGTAGACGCACAGGACCGGTCGATGTGGCGACACTTGGAGGAGGTCTATGTTCAGCAGTGGACGCCTTTCGGCAAAAAATATTATTTATTATTGGTCAAAAGCTGTGATGTATAATTTGGCGATAACTACTCTGTCCATTGTGGGGGGTTCACAATACTTTTCGGTATCTTATTCCATGCTGTTACAGCTTGGTTAGGCTAAAGAAAAGCGATGATGATGATGAAAACATGTAGTAATCCGTTAGCGTTAACATTTCAGAGTGCAGAACATTGGAGGCAAGTGGCGCTCCGACTCTTCCATGAGCAGCAGTGACTTCAAGGCCGATTCTTCTATCAGCAGCGGCGATGGATTCAAAGACATGGATAAGTAAGTACTTTTCTTGACACATTAGATTCAAACTTAATGGCGACTCGGAACACGCCGGCAGTCGCTGCAAAGTTGCAATTTCAAATTTAATGTCGGTTCGGTACACTATGCGTGTCGTTGTGCAGTTACAGTTTGAAAGAGGTGGGGTACTGCGCGGCAAGTAGTGAACTTCGGAGCCACCATTAAGTTTAAATGGATCTGTTTATGTAAATACAATTTAGATTTATTAGACAGAGTATTGTTATTTGAGTATCTCTGGTAGGTATTTTGGAGGCGAGTGGAAATCATAATACTCTGAGAATTATTCTTATTGGTGTTAAACTAGTATTCCTATTGTTATTTAAAAGTGTTAGTTTCTGTTTTTCTATTGATACATGGTAATGGAGGTTTTTTTTAGTTGTTTTGTAGGTTTGATTAGAACAGTTTGTTTTGGGTAGACAGATTTGTGTTTGTTTTTGAGACTACACGGTTCATGTGTTATTTATGCTATTAATAATTTATATTGTTATAATAATGCGAATATTTTTGTGCTGAAGTTGTTAAATCGATCTTTATGATATTTAACAAAATGGCATAGACTATATAGTATTGCTAAAAATCACTCATTTCCTCTGAAGGTTCCACCCTCCCTGGGCTTCTTTTGGTCCGCCAAGAGTCTCACCCGGAGTGGGTGGACCGCCAGGGTGCCTAGAAGAAGCGGCGTCGTGTTCAGAACACACGCCGCGGTACACCCACGGATCACAAAACAGTCACACATAGTGAGCGCGAGTTGCTTCACCTATATAGGTAGGCGTTTTGCGCGCTCACAAGAAGCTAGGTTTATGAGACCATTCAGCCAAGGGCTCTTACATGCAAGCCCCGGTAACGCTTCCGAAGCCAGGGGGCATAGCTCCCTAACCGCTAGCCTCACCCCCGTGGGTGGGGGATGAGGTAAATAGAAGATTGAAACAAAAAAAAAAACAACTAAGAACTTCTAATCGATTCCTGAGTTCATCTTCGTTTTCACAATGCACTATAAGTTTTATTAACCCCCGCCAGAAAAAGAGGGGTGTTATAAGTTTCACGTGTGTTGCTGTGTATCTGTGTATCTGTCTGTGGCATCATAGCGCCTAAACGAATGAACCGATTTTGTTTTTTTTTTTGTTTTAAAGGTGATTTTGTCGAGAGTGTTCTTAGCTATGTTTGAATAAAATCGGTTCAGCCGTTCAAAAGTTATGGGCGTTTTACTGTTTGAATCGGGGTGTTTTAGCAAGATAAATAAATAAATGTGTCGGGGGTTTTTGAAATTTTGATATTTTACTTGTTATTATGATAGATTTGAGTAACCTTTTTAAAATAGTCATTAAATTAGATTTCTTTGAGACCTTTAAGTTGTTTACTCTATTTAAATAACACATTCTATAAACCTTTTAATTTCTCAATATAACAATAATTTGAAAATGAAAAAATCACTTATAAATAAACTACATAAAGTTATCAAAACATCTATACCATATTATCACTAAGGCATAAAACACCACTCCAGTAATACAAACTCAATTTTACTCATGTCACGAAGATCTCATTATATTGAGATGATCACCCATCCTAGGACCGACCCATCCTCGGCAAGCATTGCTTTACCACAAACTCCTTTTACTTCACCACTACTCTCAGTTTTTACACCGTTTCAATCAATACACAAGCAATGCTGCTCGCGTCGGATGTTGGCTATTTTTACCCGACTACGACGAAACCAAAAGAAAGGGTTATGATTGTAACAGTCTATGTATGTATTTGTGTTTACGTATGATCCTCCGTACCGCTTAAACGATTTTGATGTCAATCGTTATTATAGTCCGGGTAACATAGACAAAAAAAAATCCTTAGTAGGTCTGCAGTTTATAATAAATCTTGTTTTTAATAAGTATAACTGCTATGCGCCTGACATCGGTCTCTTATTGACGTGAAGTAGTATGACATGTTGCGCTGTTTCCTGCCTTGCGAACTGCTTGCGATTGTGTGTATATGTATTGCTGTGATTCATAAAACGATTAACTATAGAAAAACCTAATTAACTAGGGCATAACTTTCTTAATATTAAATTCAGAAAGTGGGCCCTAATAACTTAGCATTAGAAATTCACACTATCAAAGAATATAGATTTTTGTATACTACTGTCCTTACAAATAGGTATAGATATAATAAATCTAACTGTTTACTAATTTCCATGGCAAAATACTGTGCTGTGCTTAGACTCTTTAGAGTACTTAACTATGATACAAAAGTAGTTAATCGTTTGCTGTATAGGAAATCGACATGTCCTAGAACCAAAAAATAGAACACATGTAACCCGCACTGGACCCGCGTGGAGAATAACGGCCCACGCCACGTCACACGGAGAGGAGGACTCTGTCCCAGCAGTGGGAATATTATAGACTAATTAATTATGCTAAGCGCTTGCTGTGCTCAGTGCTGAAAGACGTAATGTGTCGGCCATTTAAAGGATTATTGACCAGAGAATGCATTTAATAATGGATTGCTCATCAATTATTTGAGTAATTTTCTTTCTAAATGTGGAGTTGTGAACACCAATGCAATAGACATTGTCGACTACATAAATACTATGCACATTAAACTAAATAAACTTACAATGGGTATTTATTTATACCAATAAGGGTATTGGTTGCAAGCACTACTGCAGACCATGAGCTCCTGGGTTCGATTGAGTTACAAAACATCACCGGCAAAATGTGGATGTCACTTTGGTACACCTGTACCTTATCCTTGGGAGAATACAAATCTCATTCCAGCTCGGTGAAACGAAAAGCGCCATTTAATGAATAATCCTAATCATGTAAGCAAAACTAATCCTGGAACGAAATTATACAAGTGATGAAATCATACTATTAATATAATAAACTATGCAGTAAGACGAATGTTTGCATTAAATGTGCATTGTGTTAAATTACCGTGAGCCTGTGCACATTTAGTATGTAAATAGCGAGTGCGTGACTAAGTGGATCAAATGCGTACAAGATGTTATGTGCATAGCGGAACTCTGCTAACGGAATGTAAACATTGCAACCGAATTGAACATGCTGGCTTGCTACACGCGATTATGACAATAAATTAATAAGTAATAACAATTTAGGCTCTTTCCTGATGGCGCAACGCGATGTGAAATTGCAATTGCAATGCGATGAAATTCGACCGATTTGCGCTTGAAATTTTCATAGAAAACACGTGCAAGTTATCGCCTATTGACGCAATTTAAATTGCTTCGCATAATCAGGCATTAGTCTTAGTGTACACTTGCGCTCCTGTTGGTACAGCACATCGAGCTTTAGAATCAGAAGGTCAGCTATTGTGTATATTGACATAGATCACACAAAAAAAACATGTTTACATTACAGCTAAATTGAACACCGGGAGAGGTGAAATTATAGCTTGAGTAACCGGATTTTTCTCGATGTGCTATAATAACAGCCGGGCTGCTGGAAATATTTGTATATTTATATATTTGATAACAATGAACCGTTTGGTCTCTAAATATCTTGTTAATTGGATGTTTTAAAGTTACGTTAATTCCAGCGTGGGCATGTATAGATAGTTTCTTTATTATTACTACTACCTCACCTGAAGGTAGTCTACTGTGAAGAGTGTGAAGCAGGCTTGCCTAGAAGTAACCTATTCACTATAACACAGTCATAAGGTTAACTTTACCAATAGGTTAACAGGCTGCACCAAGTGTAGCTTCTGTAGTCGTCATCCCGTAAAAATATTCAGGTGTAAGCAAAGTTCAGCCGTATCGTTCGAGTAATAACCACCACCCCACCTCGACTTGCTTGTTGTAAGACGTAATTTATTGTTTGAAATTTGCTCTCAAAACGGTAAAGGAAAACATGTCCTAGCTACAAAAATCCACATATGTCATCTATCAACCCGCACTGAACACACCTTACCCTACCAAGGTAAGGTGACAGCAAGGCCAAATGCTCAGAGCACTACCGTTGATCGATTATTAATGTTAGTCTCGCTACTCATAAAGACCTTTCAAAAACAATAATTCCGTTTTCTTAGATATTGTTCAATTTCCCGACACAATTTTATTGAGGAAAGCGACATCTATCCTATATGCGATTAACTATCGATCCATGAAATCACTAAACGCTACTACCTAGTTCTAAAACAAATTAATAGATGTCATTATTGTCTGTATTTCGTCACTGTTAGGAATTTCTCGATTCTAATGAGATTTAGCACAAAAAAATAATTGTCAAGAAAGATTGTGGACAGAAGCCGTTTATTAATAAGATCATTATTTTGTATTGTCCCCTTTCGTGGGTTTTAGTGCAATAAATCATGTTGTTAAGGAATTGGCTACATTCTCCTCGAAAACATACACTAAGTCAAACTTATTGAATAATATTACTTACATAATGTCAATATGGAATTGAAGATAACCGTCACATATTTTCAAGAATACTTAATTACTAACTACTGTGTATTGTTTGTCCTGTAATTTTTATGTTGTGTACAATAACGTATATAGTAAATAAATAATTAACAGTTTGGCTGCCAGAGAACGAGACACAATAGAAAATGTATTGTTTGTCGGGCATCTGGCAGTTAAGGTGTTACTTATGGTAGAAAATTACCACTCCCAAATAGCAGGCAGTGACAGCGCGGCAGGCCCAGAAAGAGATGTAACTTATATTTACCACCTGTGTGTACATTATGGATGCAATAAATTTAATTTGAATTTGAACTATTTCATTCCTTTAGTAATAAGAAGAAAACACCCGTTAACTTTTTTTTCCGTACCCGTTTTCACGTATTTTAAGTACCTACACAAGCTCCGTGCTTATCACGCTAATATTAAAAAGGCGAGCGAAAGTTTGTGAGTGTGTGTTTGTTTGTATGTTTGTTACTTATTCAAGCTCAAACGGCTGAACCGATTTAAATGAAATTGGGTATGGAGATAGAGGATAGTTTTATCCCGGCAATCATGCTTAAGGAGTGGAAGTTTGTATGGAAAACCTACAAACATTATTGCGGCATATAAAAAAATAGGCTATTCGAAGTACTAATCCTACGCAGACCAAGTCGCGAGCAACAGCTAGTAGATAATAAAGCATTCAAAACATGAAAACACACCAGAAAACATCAATATGCATATTAAATGGCTGTCTTGAATATATAACATTATTTGACTAGACAAAGTATGCACAGATTTAGTAACAAAAAAAATTATATTATTGTTTTGCACTTTGCTTATATCTCGAGAACTAATGGCCAATAATGAGTCTTGTATAAACTTCTATGTGCACAATTTAATCTATACTAATCTATACTAATATTATAAAGCTGAAGAGTTTGTTTGTTTGAACGCGCTAATCTCAGGCACTACTGGTTGAAATTGAAATTTAAGTTATTTTTGTGTTGGATAGTCCATTTATCGAGGAAGGTTATAGGCTATATAACATCACGCTACGACTAATAGGAGCCGAGCGTAAATGAAAAATGTTGCAAAAACGTGCAAAAATATTTCATTTTGAGAGCTTCCGTTGCGTGCGCTGCGTAAACGGTTTAAGTTACGCAAATATCATGTATGATGGAATTGTTTCTCTTTTAAAGTTCTAAAACAAAGTCCGCAACAGCATATGTCTATCTTTTAAGATTGACTCAAAATAACAACTTTTATGTTCTAAATTTTAATTAGATCGCCGCCACCGGTAGAAACAAAAGTTGGTTACATTCGTATAGTAGTATATTATTTCTTATTCAAATAAATAGTTCAACAAATTGGTAGGTTACACTACCTACGATACCCTACCCTACCTGGTAGGGTAGAGTAGGTAGGGTTGGGTAGTTATGGTAGGTAGGGTAGGTAGATAGGAGGTAGGTAGCCAGTTGACGGGAGCGAAGCCGCGGGGCTCAGCTAGTCTATATATATAAAAATCAATTGCTGTTCGTTAGTCTCGCTAAAACTCGAGAACGGCTGGACCGATTTGATAATTCTTTTTTTGTTATGTTCGACAGAATACAGGGAAGGTTTAAAAGCAAAAAAAAAAAAAAAGTTTGGTTGGATAGGGTAGGTAGGTAGAGTAGTGTAGTGTAGGTAGGTAGGGTAGGGTAGGGTAATGTAGGGTAGTGTTGGGTAGAGTAGTGTAGGATAGGGTAGTGTAGCGTAGGGTAGGGTAGGGTAGGGTAGTGTAGGGTCGGGTAGGGTAGGGTAGGGTACGTAGGTAGGGTAGGTAGGTAGAGTAGTGTAGTGTAGGTAGGTAGGTAGGGTAGAGTAGGGTAGGTAGGTAGAGTAGTGTAGTGTAGGTAGGTAGGTAGGGTAGGGTAGGGTAGGTAGGTAGAGTAGGGTAGTGTAGGGTAGTGTAGGGAGGGTAGGGTAGGGTAGAGTAGTGTAGGATAGGGTAGTGTAGGGTAGGGTAGGTAGGGTAGATAAATGTTTGGTGTTTTTATGGCAAAACAAAGTTTGCCGGGTCAACTAGTAAGGAATACATTTGCACTAGCATTAGTTGTTGTACTATGTGCTACTACTATAATGAACATAATTCCAGTAACAGTACTGAACTCTGTACTGACGATCTTTTTTTATACGTTAATTAACAGTTTTCTCTTGATAATCTCAAAAAATCCCGGGAATATGTTCCTTCGAGATAATTTTCGACTATCGCGCAGGTGAAAGCGCTGGCAGAAGCTAGTTTTACGTATAACGACTTCCTATATGATTTCTACAACCCAGTAACTATACCAGTAACTGGATAACACGATATACCTTGACAAAACTGGTGTCAGATTTGCTGACTCCTGGAAACCCATAACTTATCTCAGTAAAGTAGATGAGGTTTCCTTCAAACATGTTGGGGTGACTTTTGGTCTAACCGACTACAGCTGACTACCAATATTTCATACAAATTAGGAGTACAAATGATTAATTGTTTCAAATATTTGTTTGCAGCTTTACACCTGGACCGAATCTGGACTCGAATAAGGCGTTTCTGGCACAAATTGGACAAAGCGAGGCGATGCGACAATCGTAAGTACTACTATTAAGCAAAACATCTACTTCATTTAATCCCAAAGTCTATCTGGGCCCACAGGGGTCTACACAGATCTGCAAGGAGTCTAAAACACCAGTCTGTTACTGGCCCACTGTAGGGCAAATGCCTCTTCTCATACAGAGAAGGTGGTGATTTCAAACTTATATTCAAGTCCAAGTTTCTTCACGATGTTTTTATTTACAGCTGTCAGCGACGTCCAACATAAACTTACTTTGGTACTGGGTTTATGATAAAGAAAAATAAATTGTAAGGTTCGAGAGGTAAATGGGGCCTCACCTCACCTCACCAAAATTAATATTAGTTACTCTTGATAGTTCAATCATATCAAACAGATAGTATTGATGGGTACTTACATAATAATACATTCTTGTATAAGATACTGAAGGTAAATTTTATGTGAAGCGAGAAGATATTTGTCCCCAATGATATTACACCTATGCCGCAGAAAAATAGGCCTAAAGTTAAATAAACGTCGCAATAATAAATACTATATTGTATTAAACTATAAATAATAAACATACAAACTAATACGCAACTATGACAAAATAAAATATATTATTTCACTCTTCTCTTAAAAACTGGAAGAGTTTGGCAGTGCCTAATGTCAGGCGGTAGTGAGTTCTACAACCGAATCATTTTACGTGGCGTCTCAAGACATAATACACTCTTAAACTCTCCTACAAAAATTGAGAAAGTCCCTATTTTCTTTTGACACTTCTCGCTTGAATAACTTAAACTCCGTTATGTGTGTTAATATGAACGCACAAAACGTGGTCCCGATTTGTGGGCTAAAATAATAACGTTATAATTATGTTAAGTGTGTATGTTCCCAGTGTCCACTATACCTTAAACTTAAAGGCTAGCAGAATTATGTGTAGCTTCAAATCAAAAACATGGTGACATAATTTAAATAAATATTAGAACAGCCCTAAACAAAAATAATAAGTCTTAAGTGGTCCTTGGGACAAAAACATTTGGCGCAAACTGATTTACTTCAATGGATTTTGAACAAAATATACACTCCCTTTTCCGCACTTAGACATTCAATCGGTCCGTTGTGCGTGGGGGTTCTGGCCAACAAAGCCAACCTAGCTACGGTCAAAAGCACAGAAGCTTCCTGGGGGATTCGCGGAGCGACCTCATTGTCTCGAGGATTTCTTCACATTGAGAAGCCACGGCATCGCATTCCAGTGTGATGTGGGCGACTAATTCCTCGGCGTCTAGGCAGCCCCTTCAAAGCGGGCTGATTGTGGCGCCTATGTTAAAAAGTTGCTTGTGAGATGGGGTTTATGGCCCGTAATTGTTCTTATGATTATTCTAAGGTTATTTCTACCCAAGCTGTGTTTTTCGGTTAATCGCGGGTATACATTCGGTAAAGCCAACTTTGACTGTCTACAATGTGTTGCCCGTGACCATCTGTTATTATGAAGTTCGGTCGATCTTTGGCGAATCCAAGCACGAATTTTCGAGAAAGGCAGGGGGAGAAGTGGGTACGGGCCTAGCACTATCATCCTCTAGGTCAATATCGGAGCCCCTCGTCTTAAGTTCATCTAAGGCATCATTGTCTAAGGATCCACTATGCCCTTTGATCCACTGGAGGGTAATACGATTGGACATCGATACACTCTCCAGGGCTAGATTGGACTCAAATATTAGTTTGTTGTTAGTTTGTTTATTTTCTAAAGCTTTGAGCACAACCAGACTGTCCGATAGGAATTGAATGCCGAATTTTGTATGCCTAAGCGCTTTACTGCTGTTGCGGCTTGTGCTAAGGTAACACATTCACATTGAAAGATCGAACTGTGTGTGCTTAGCGGTATGTGATAGTTAATGTTGAGGTCAAGGGAGTGGACGCCAGCACCTTATGTTGCTTACACACCTTTTGTTGCTTGCAGAACCTTTTTGGGTTTTTGAGCCATCTGTGTAGTTATGCACTTCATTGGCTTCTGACTAGTGCTGACTGATCTGATCCCTTTCTTCCTCTACTGTTTGTAGAATATAGTTTTTGTTGAATATAGGCTGGTTTGGTATTCTATCACACGGGGCAGCGATGAGAGGCTGGCACTCAATCGCCCAGTCCATGATATTAGCATGTGGACTTGCAAGATTTTTGCCCTGATAAGCCTGATGGCGGCTAGCGTCCCCTCCTGCTGTATGTTCAGGTCATGGGGATTTATTTGTAGGGCTATCTCCATGGCTGCTGTAGAACCACCCTATTCTCATGCAGCCAGTGGTAGCTGAACAGGTCAGTCGCTGGAATCGTTGCAGTTTGGCAATGGTGGTCCAGAGTTCTGTCCTTGTCCACCAAATCAGAACGCCATAGGGCCAACATTGGCCTGATCACTGCTTTACATAGCCACAGAGTAATCTCCGGAGAAAGCCCCCATGTTTGTCCTAATATTTTTTGCATAGCTAGAGTGCAATTGTGTTTTTATTAAGTTTGTAGTCAAAATGCTTGTTCCAGAGCAGTTTGCTATCTAGGATCACCCCAAGTACTTGACTTCGTCCATAAGTGTTAGTTCTATGTTGAAAAGTTTTGGAAGCCTATGGGGTCCAAGGATTATTTTGTCAGTGAACATTATTGGTTCTGTCTTCATGGTGTTCATGGTAAAATGATTGGCCTGCACAGTAGGCGTGTTGATAAGATTGTAAAGTTTTTGTACCGAAATTTGGTATTTAATCTTCCTATCCCCCAGCCTCTCGAGTGTCTTCAAGAAGAACGAGGAGAGGCTTAGGAGTCTAAAAGATTTGGGCTAGGTGTAGTTGTTGCCCCTACCTGGTTTCGGTATGAAGATTATTTGTACCTCGCACTAGGTCAAGGGGAGGTAGCGATGGGCCAGGCAGCCTCGAAATATATTTACGACATAATCAGCCAATATATCTCCGCTCCATTTGAGCAGAGCTGGGCAAATACTAGAGAGTAGTGGTGGCCCAGTGGTATCGGCCGCGACTTACAAGTTGTAGGTCGTGGGTTCGAGCCCAGGCAGGCGCTTTACTTTGTGTAAATTATTTCATCACCACTGCTCTCAAAAACGGTGAAGGAAAACATCGTGAGGAAACCGGCATGTCCTAAAACCAAAAATTCGAAGACATGTGACATCCACCAACCCGCACTGGGCCCACGTGGTGGATTACGGCCCATTCCCTCTCACAAAGAGGAGGCCTGTGTCCCAGCAGTGGGAACATTAATAGGCTAACACAAAACGTTTTGGGAACACTTTTATTCTGCGTACAGCTAAGGAGTGAAATTCCCTGCCGGAGTCTGTGTTTCCCGATAGCTACAATCTAGGGGTCTTTAAGTCAAGAGTGAATAGGTTATTTCTAGGCAAGCGTGTTTCACCGTCGACCACATCATCGCTTACCATCAGGTGAGATTGTGGTCAAGCGCGAGCCTATAGTTTATAAAAAAAAAAAAAAAAAGGCTGATGATGTGATGTGGGTAAATACCGTCCAGGCCTGCTGTCTTGAAATGTAAGAACTTGTTAATTGTCCACGTTATTTTGTCTTTATCGATTACTTCCAACGCCACTTCCCAATCTAAGCTGCTTGTGACCCTCTCCCTGTGTGGTTCCCAGCTTTGCTAGTTGGCAATCTGGCATCCTGGGAAGTCGGTGGATAGAAATAGTTCGCTTGTTTCAGCTTTGTTTGTTGTGAAGGTGGATGGAATGGTCTGTCTCTTGAGTAAGATAAGTTTTGACCCTCATTGTCTGGTTGTTATTTTCAATGTAAGTAAAAAACGCCTCCAACTAGTCATTCTTCTGAGGCGTATCAGTTTTTTATAGGTTTGGTTAGTCTACCGGCGACCGTATGTTCCCAAGCTCTATTGAACAGTCCTCTCAACTTGTGTCGGTATCTTTCTAGTTCAGGACCCCACCAAGACTGCCTAACCCCCTGCCTATGTACCGTGAGGGGGCACGACTGTTCTTAGCTAGATAGAAGGATGGATGTGATGTGGTTTACATGTTCATCTAAATTAGTTACTGGTATTTCAACCGGAAGGACGGGTAATCTACCTAATTCAGCCTTGATGAGTTAAATAAACTTGACTAAGTCTGTGTTGTGAGAAACCCTTCTTGGCTGGGGTTTAGTTAGGTTAATGTATGAATGTATGTTTGGATCAAATCGTGCAACTGTTTTTTAAAGCAGTTTCCTCAAGCGATTAAGATAAAATTTTGTATAAGTGTTTAGTTTGGATTACAATGCACAGTAAGCTAAAAACCTTGGTTAGTATGTGTTTTTATAATAGAAAACGTCTTTTTGATCGTTAAAGTTCTATATAAAGACAGTCCCTCAAAATGCCCGTCCGTTGCCACTTCCTTGTATTTTAGCTGGGAAGAAGTGGCGCAACAATCTTTTTTTTTTTTTTTTTATATCCTATAGGCTCGCATCTCTCGCTCGCTCTTCATTGACAATATGTGATGCCACCATACCGCAGTCTAGTGCCAGTTTGCCATTAGAAATTACTAACTGTTTGCCTAAAAATAATGTAAATACAGAAATAGTATTATTTTGTGATGAAATTGGAAAGGATCTAGGCCATTTGTTGACAAATAAATATCCAGGACACTCAATTATGAACTACTGTATGCCTGGTTGTTCTTTATTTGACATAATAAAAAAAGTTATTAAATGTAATTTTAACCAGGATACTACATTATTAATATTTATTGGTAATAGGGGTAATGTGAACAAAGGAGAATTACTCCAACATTATAGATCTTTATGCGACCTTAGTTTAAAACAAATTGTGATGTTCACTTTCCCATACAGCCAAAGTTTGCCACAGGAAGAAAACAATCTTAGATTTGAATTGAATAGGACATTACATAATTTAACATATAGTAGTAATTTATTCCATTTAATTGACACTAACAATTATGTTGGTAATAACTTTTATTTAACAAAAGATAGATTTTTCATGGATAGGTACTTTCTTTCAAAGTATTGTAAACGACAGATAGCTGTGTCGCTATCATATTATTTATCTATTACAGCCAAGAATTTGGCTAAACAACTTGCTTCTATTGAGCAATGCCAAGAAGTGTTTTTTAATTCAGCCAATAATTTGTTATCAGAAATTGATATTGATAGTAATTTAAATTACAAATTAGGACAATAGGGACAACCTCTTGCAAAACTGTACATAACGAAAATTGCAAAAAAGAATCAAATAAAAGTTTAAAATCAGTAAATAGTATTAACCTGGTGCATCAAAATATTCAAGGATTTTTGAACAAAGATTTAGAAGTAGATTTATTTATGAATTTTAATAGCATTGATATTCTTTGTATAACAGAACATTGGCTTAAAAGCCACCAGTTTTTGTTCAATTTTAATAATCACCAGGTTGGTAGTTCATTTAGCAGAGTTAATGCTATACATGGTGGCTCTTTCATTTTAGTAAGTAACCAGCTTAAATTTAAGGACCGTAAGGATATTGTGAGCCTATCTGTTGAGCGTACAGTTGAAATAGCTTGTATAGAATTGGAGCAGTTTATTGTATTAAGTGTATACAGACCCCCTTCAGGATTGTATGACTGCTTTGAAAAGGTAATGGATGAAGTGTTACACAAGATTTGTAACTCAAATAAATCCATAATCACTTGTGGTGATTTTAATGTTAATTTATTAGAAAACTCAGGTTCTTGTAGTAAAATAATAAGTCTGTTTCAGTCCTACAATCTTGTAAACCTATTTTTGGAGCCCACAAGAATAACCCCTACTAGTGCCACATGCTTAGATAATATTTATACTAATGTTATACCTGTCCACAAAGAAATTATAAATTTACTAGATTCTGATCATTGTGGGCAGAGGATTACTATACAAAACCTAAACAACAAAGTGGCTAAAAAGGATATCACTGTTAACCCCAAAACTGTAAGTCGTTTGGCAGCTTTTAAGGCTAAACTCATTAATAAATTACCAATTTTGTCAATTCATGCTGATCCTAATCACCTATATGATGATTTTTTTAGTATATACTGTAAACAATTTAATTCGACCTTTATTCCCAAGAATATCTCCGTTAATAGTAACGCATCATTCGGTGATTGGGCGACCATTGGTATTCATAAAAGTAGAACACGGCTTTATGAGCTGTACAGTGAAAGGCCTTATGTAAACACTGCTGAATTTAATTTATATGTTAGAAATTATTCAAAATTATTTAAAAAAGTTTGTAGTTTGGCCAAGTCGCATTATTTGAGTTCAAAGATTAAAAACAGTAGTAATGTTATTAAAACGACTTGGAATATTATTAATAGTGAAACGGGAAGATCTGGTAACCGAAATACTGACTACAGCCTGTCTATTAATGACAACATCATAAAATCAGACTCACAAGTCGCAGTGGCCTTTGAAAATTTCTTTTCGGATATTCCCATTTCAACTACTAAATCCCTAAACTCATCACCTTCTGTTGCTGAGTCTTTGCTAAAAGAAAATGTTAATGTCTGCGATACGGAATTTCTTTTTGAACATATTACTTGTAGAGACATAATTAAAACCTTTCACACTTTAAATGTTAAAAAGACTGCAGATCTGTGGGGTCATTCTGTAGAAGTTGCTAAGTCTATTATTGATGTTGTCGCACCTAGTTTAGCTATTATCTTTAATAATTGTATCGACTGTGGGGAGTTTCCTGACCTAATGAAGAATAGTAAAATAATACCTTTGTTTAAATCAGGTAGTACATCAGACCCAACAAATTATAGACCTATTTCAGTACTACCTACTTTTAGTAAGATATTTGAGAAATTAATTTTAGAGCAATTGCAAAGATTTTTTAATAAGCATAAATTATTACATAGCAAACAGTTCGGTTTTACAAGGGGTCGTTCAACTACTGATGTTGTGTTGAGCTTTTAGGACATATTTATAATGCATGGGAAGATAAGTGCGATGCCCTGGGAATCTTTTGTGATTTGTCCAAGGCATTTGATTGTGTTCTTCATGAAACGCTAATCAGGAAACTCCGCCACTACGGGATCCGGAACAGCGCTCTGGATCTTCTTACTTCTTACTTGAGTAATAGGATTCAGACTGTTGACGTTAATGGAAAAAGATCACCCGGATCTATAGTAAAAATGGGAGTCCCGCAGGGCTCGATTCTTGGTCCTTTCTTGTTTCTTATCTATATTAATGACTTGCCTTACCTCATAAAGGATAACCATGACATAGTGTTGTTTGCAGATGATACTTCACTTTTGTTTAAACTTAAACGGCAGCAGCTGGTTACTGACGAAGTAAATAGCGCGATCTCAAAAGTAGTTCACTGGTTCAATGTTAACAATTTACTCCTTAATGAAAAAAAAACCAAATGCATTAAGTTTACCCTACCTCACGTTAGGCAGGTGAAAACTGATGTGTTGATAAAGGGCGAAGAATTGAATCCTGTGAATAGCACAGTATTTTTAGGCTTAACTTTGGATGCTAAGCTTCAGTGGGGCCCACATATAGATAAATTGTCAAAGAAGCTAAGCTCCGCAGCATATGCTGTTAGAAAAATTCGTAATTTAACTGACATAGAGACAGCCCGTTTAGTATACTTTAGCTATTTTCATAGTGTAATGTCGTACGGTATTCTGTTGTGGGGAAATGCCGCCGACATCCAGAATATCTTTGTTTTGCAGAAAAGAGCTGTTCGATCAATATATAAATTAAGCCCGAGGCACTCTCTCAGAGAGAAATTTAAGGAGGTTAATGTAATGACTGTGCCCTCTCAGTATATTTATGAAAATCTTTTATATGCTCATAAAAATATCAAATTGTTTAAAAAATACAGTGATATCCATAACATAAATACTAGGAACAAACACAAATTTGTAGTACCTACAACAAGGCTCAAGAAAATAGGTGGCTCGTTTAGATGTCAATGTGTACGCTTTTATAATAAGCTTCCAAGCCACGTACAAGATCTAAGTCTTAATAAATTCAAATCATTCATTAAACGTAAGTTGTGTCAGAAAGCGTTTTATACTATTAAAGATTACGTTGAGGACAAAAAGGCTTGGGATTGAGCTGCTCCAATTAATTTTGATTTTTTATATTTTGCACCGTGAATTTTGTTTTTGTTTTTAATTTTGATATTTTTTTTTTGTTTTCTTGCAATGACAAGAATATTTACTTTTTAAAGTATTATATTATTTTATTTTTATTATTGTGAATGTGAAGACTATGTGGATTTTTGTTTTTTATTATAACTTAGTTAGTTTTTACTCATGGTCTGGCAGTTTGAGTAGTTTATGCGGCCTACCCGAATGTCCTTTCTTTGGTATTGTTCGTCGAATCGTTGAGCTCCGTAAATTCTGAGTTGAGCTGCTCGGTTATTGACAAATGCGTGCACTGACTGGACAGGTCCACTCAATCTGGCTGGTTCTTTCCTCAAAAGACCATTTCAGACATATGTCTACATGGTCTTCACATGATATAACCAAGTTTTTGTCAAGACTTCAAAAGAGACTGTGACCTCTGAGTTTGTTTCGGCCTTTCTTCTCAGAGTAGTCAGATAGGAAACGCCGACCTCATCTAGTTTTAAAAAATATGATCGACATGTAAAAGTGTTTGTACAAACCAACTTACAGAAATAAAATCATTTATCATTTATCATTTATCATTAGCATCTCGGAAAGTTGGATCTGGGTAAAATTGGCTCTTTTTAGCGGAAAAAAGACACGCCTGGGTTTTCTCTACCCATCAACACATAATTATGTATGTTAATGTGCACGAGCTTGAATTTATACAATAAGTATGCAAAGTAGTTAACATTACCTGCCATAAGTAAAAAAATATATTTGATTTGCCACTTATTAGATAGCACACTTCAGAATGCCACCAAAACACACAAAATGTAGCATAAAAGTGTAAACCAAACTTTTTAATAAGTCTCAGGCTTGCCCGCCCATAGCTGATGGTTGCATTAAGGTCATTGCATTTCAGGTGTATTTCTGCCATCCTTCTTTCTTCAACGCTTCTACCTATAACTGCACAAGAAGTTTCCACTCGAGCTGGTTTTGTTCCTGTTTCTCTTGAACCGAGGAATCAATTTTGCATCATTACAAGCCAGTATTATGAAAATCTTTGAATCATATGAACTGATACGTTTCCGTTTTCCTTTCCGATATTATTGAAGATATGCTTCGCCAGTGTCCCCGTGCATACTAGACACATGCTCACACAACCTTAGCCGTCGTCTTATCGGACATGCCTCTATGCCAAGGAATTTGTTTCGGCCTAACCCCGAGTTTCCCAGCTCAAAATTAATGTGACAAATTGTCAAGCACGCGTTATCTGCTGTGATTGGTTGAATGAATTTTCAACAGCCAATTACAGCAGATAACGCGTGCTTGACAATTTGCCACATTCATCTCCGATAATGTAGAGCTGGGAAACTCGGGGTAAGACGCTCCATTTTCTAATACGATCCGACCATCTGACAGACACCGACAACACAGATAATTGTGATGTGGGCAGAAGTGTACATAAAAATAAAAAAAACAGTTTAGGGTTAAACTATTATTTTTTTCGACTGCCGAAGGAGGGATATGTTTTGTAAAGAAAGACTTGTAAGAAGTCAATCCACGCAGTCCATCGTGTTTCTAAGTCTGACCCTCGAAAAAAATCTTTGTCAAACCAGTCTAAAAATTCAAAAATGTTCTTTAAAGTTCTTGCCCCTGAGGTGTTTCTTGGGATGAAAAGAAGTTGATAGCAGCGGGGGAGCTAGTTCTAAAGAATAGACAATAGTCCATAAGGCCATTGGCTGGTGCTTTTGAAAATGTCAAGAAGTTTTCAAATGTAATTCGTTGGTAAGGGTCCATTTAATGCTGCAATGAGACCTCAGCTAAGAACTACTAACATCATGAACATTTTGGACGTTACCCTCGGAATTGGACGTCGATGGGTGGCCTTCATAATGTTCATCTTCCATGGAGGTTCTTGCTAGCTTAAGCACCAGTGTGTAGTGTGTAACCGGGGCATTTCGAGCACAGACTAAACGCGTTTCCTATGGGTCGGCGTAAACATATACTGTAATTTATTTTCAAACAGGGTTACTCCCTAACGAATAAAAGTTTTTTTTTTTTTTAATTACTCAATTACTCTTATGTGTCTATGTGATATGATGATTTTCCTTGCGAATTAATAAAGTTACTATAGAACCAACATATTAATAATTATTATTTTAATCTGACTTCAAAAAAAGGAGGCGGTTATCAATGCGTCTAAATGTTTTTTTTGTTCAGCGATATTTTCTCCAATTGCTTACCGATTTTTATCATTCTTTTTTCTGGAAAATATTCTTCCGAATTGGTCGCGTTTGAATTTGTTGAAGATCTGATGAAGAACTTCGAAGAAATTAAACAATACTCTTCAATAAATGACGGCACATCTCTTGGGATTGCTGCAATCGCATGCCTGTTTGTTGTTTACACAATGTCATATCACGCTCTAATTGGTTGAGCTGTGTGGTGCCAATCCAAGTGGCATGTTCTTGAACAGGCGCCATCAGTTGGGATTGATCATAACTTAGCTGCCTCGACCTGTTTTTATAGGAAATGTAAGTATAGTGATTGAAGTTTTGTTAGGTTTATATCAATCCCAAAGCGAGGTGGTTATCTAACTTATGGCTGAATTGCACTTGTATTACGAAGGCACACAATGGGGCTATATAACTTCCATTGAGTAATTATCGGTATTCGGTCAATCCTATAACCTACTTATCTAACTGAAAAGCTAGCTCACTGAAACCACAACCAAAAAGTGAAAACAAGAATAAAAATAAATTTATTTTGATATGATTACATTCAAGTGGATTGAATTTCTAGACCTCACACTAGGATTCCTGTTTGTTTTGTGTTGTGAGATCCAGGCTCCTTCATTCCGTTAACATTTTTATTATTTTATTTATAGGTCAAAAAAGAGTGTGCGTGATGCATGGTGCCGTGATTTGTGTCAGTTGTGTACAGACATAAGAGAGTGTCTGTATGTTATACGTATGTTAGTGAGTGCTCGTGTATATTTGTGACTTGTCAATGTGTGTGCTGTGAGTTTTTACTAAGCTAAGAAACCTTCTGTAATGTCGTAGTCCAATGTAATAAGCCAGTTTGTTACCGTTACTCTGCATTTTTTTGTGTAATTTTTTAGTATTTTTATAAAGACTAATTGTGTTTCGCGTATAATTATGTGTGTTCCTATAAAACCGTAAGACCTACTGTATTTTTTTTTGCGGTATTGGATTTTAATCCAATTTACCCTTTGACTTGAAATGGCACAAGTGCACCAGGCAGTTTTTTTTAAATCTGAGGATGACAGAAAGTATGTAAAGCTGTATAACCCTAAGAACACCCACTTCAGTATAGTGTTTATTCGTGGGATACGTCTAAAGGCATCTTTTAGTAGAGCACGTTGAGCTCGTTCTACTTTAATTAGTGAGGTCTTACCCGCACCGCCCCATGTTTCTATGCAGTAATTAAGAAAATAAAAAAATCCTTTTTGCAAATTGCAAAGATGTTGCACCGCTGTTTCTTGGGCTGCGTGTCGCGGATACGATGCCCGCACGGACCATATATTTGTATGCCCTACAGATAGTTGCTCCGAGTCTGGCTGTTTCACTATCATCATCATTATTTCAGCCAAAGGACGTGTACTGCTGAAAATAGGCATCCCCAAGTGTCGCCACATTGACCAGCCTCGTGCGTCTCGCATCCAGCGGATTGACGCAACCTTAACCAGGTCATCGGTCCGCCTCGTAGCTGGCTGTCTGTAGCCAGTAACTTGGATGTGTTTGTAAACACACCCAAGATACAGGAAACATTCCTAGTGTGGGGCGACATATTTTGATAAACTACTTATATTTCAGATTCTTAACATCAACCCCGGAGGCAAGGTCATCGCCTGACGCGAACAGCTTCCCGAGCACACCCGAGTCGTCCAGCCTGCCCGAGGTCGTGCCCAAGAGCGAGGCGGACTCCGAGACCGTATGATATCTACCCATCCGGATCCCCGTAATCCCCGACTTTGTGCATCCCCACTGGCTATACACCTTCTTCGTAGAGGAATCATACTGGACCAAACACCTCATCTTCAAACAGGGGCCCGTACAGCATCGAGGCCCACGAAAGGAAAAAAAATAATAAGGTATATAATTTCCACTTCAATTCATATTCGAGTCCAACGGACGTATTACGAACGCATTTTTAACATGAGATTAGAACGTGTAATTGATGAGTTGTATACTCTGCATTTTTACTTATTGTTAGTATTAACTGTACCTCGAGATTTGATGTTGCGTAATCCTTGATGTTGTATTGTAGGCAGACGTGACCTCTAAGCTCTAGTGCACAGCTCAGTCAGGTTCACAAAGCTGTGTTAAAAAAAAAATTGAGGATTTTTCTATAAATTTTTATATATCATTACGTGTACATCAAGGAACCTTCGAAATTAATGAATTCTTGTCTTAATTTTATATTAATTTACATATTATACATTCCAATACACAAATTCCAAAGACTGAAACAATATACAACATGCATTATACTTCGCATGTATTTCAAAAGCGCAGGATGATAAAACAATGCTGTAACTCTACGCTGCACCGTGTGAGTGCAGAGAGTCTGCAGTATTGTCAGTAATCTCATTTACTCTGCAAGTTTGCTTAGACTTAAGACTGCAATGGATGCCATTCTTCATATTATACTTATTTTCTTTACTCTTATACTCTTAACTTTAACTTATAAGTATTACTTAAGGAATTTTTTGAAGGATTTATTAGCTTCTGCTCTTAAACAATTATGGAAATCAGATCTACATTATCATAGGTTAGGATCAATGTATCAAGTCGACTGGGTCACATCCTGCGCTTTTATAAACGAGATTAATCAACATAACTTGTATTCTATCGTCCATTCTTTTATTGCATAAGAATTGCTCAAAAATGGTTTGTAAATTTTACGATTATAAAGGATCCAAGGTAAAAGAATGGATCATAGATGATTTTCATAATAAAAGTAGTCCAAGTACAAGTTATTTTAGGCAGCTAGACCGAAACCGATTAGATTAATGAACAAACAAACGTTGCCATTCCGCGTCAAAGTGTACAAATCAAAAGAATCGTTTCTTTATGACAAGTAGATCTTACGATCACCGAGGGTGACGTAGCACCGTATAAAGCATAACCTAACAGTACAAAATACGTTATCGTATATTAATCATCTATGTATGCTTTACTTAGAATTTAAGTTAATTTGTTTTAAGTTAATTAAGCCCCATAAACAAGAACAATTTATACGTACAACATAGTTTTAGAGATGTATACATTTTTTTTTAATTCTATACAAGGGTTGTTTAGGTGTATTATGATTATGAAAATTATACCTCAATATTTCAAGCGACTGTTTATGTAAGATATGCTACCCACTTCGGTTCACTGCCGGAAGTAGACGTGCTCTCGTTCTCATTGTGACCTGCGATACATTAATACTGTATCTCTAACGTTTTCTGTAAATCCAAGTAAAAAGTTTGCAAGCGAACAATCGTGTAAGTAATTTTTGTGACGGACTGATAATGTATCAGATCTTGTTCAGAACGAGAGTAGGCGTGACAGCTCGTGGAGTTTCTGCTCGGTGACAAATCACATTCCATTATAATTATGATAAGGTATTAAATTTTCGTCAAATTGTGACCGGAAAATATCGCACGGGTTTTGATAACGTCGTTGCTGTAACAGTGTGGTTACTCGTGTCAGCGTTTTTCTGGTCAGGCTTTAAAGCGAGTATAGCTTTAACGTTTTAAGAATCGTCCCATCGTATTGAAGTCGAAATGTATTGTAGTCATTAGCTCTCTTATTGTGCCGAGGTGGACCTCGGCTCGGAGACGCGCGGCCAACTGTGGCGCACTTTCTGTATATTTTGTACGAGCGCGCAATTCGGCTCCGCGCCATTTTAAAAAGAAAATGTATAAAAAAAATAAAACGTCCAATAATCGGTGTATTTTACAAAGGTTTGGGAATCTAACCATTAATTATAAGGGGAAATGACACTAACATTATGATATTGAAAAAAAAAATCTCTTTACATTCCACTAGTTATAAACATGCATAATCTTTAAAAAAAAGAATCTTTTTCTAACTTTATATTATATTGTATTTATTCAATAAGTAACGTAGCGATTTTAAGATTATAAAAGAGATTATTAAGAGGTATGAGTTAAGGACATTCCATAGTAAACGATAGCTCTTGTAGATTTTTAGCATTTATATTGATATATGATGTGTTTTTACCAAATTATTTTTATACCAATGCTATTTACATTATAGTATATGTCGAGTGTATGGTGCCGCAAGGCCCGCAGGCCTCTGTCGCATATACAATCATTTACTGAAGACGTCTTGTTCTAGAAGCACGCCCGATATTGTTCCGACTAGCACTTAAATATATCACAGATCTGTAGACATTTTTCGATTGTAGTTTGTTCCTGCAACAAACCTAATAATGATTCAAATATAGAAGTTTTCTCTCCAGACTTTGTATACATGATAATGATATTATGACTCTGCTTTCATGTAGAATCGTGCTATTTCACTCGCAGCACACGCGACACGAACAGTTCGCCCCTGCTTCTAGAACACAGTCTAGAGCCCGCTCAACTTTGTTTAGTTCTCGATGGAAGCGCTCAGAATATATTTTTTACTCTTATTCTATTTAATACTCAGTATAACGTGTTGCCAAATAGATGTACTGTCGTTAGTATGTTATCAAGTCAGATTCGAGGAAGCCTCAACGATGTTGTAAAGTAATTGTTTAATGTTCTCTCTCTAAATTTCTTATGAATTTGACGTCGCTGTATGTAATGCTATGCTAGTCGTGTGACGGCTGCTGAATTGGCAAGTTTAAAGAACGAAGCTGAAGCGAGCATTACTGTGTAGCTTAGTTCGACAAGTAAGTAGATGTGATGTACACATTTAAAATTGTTTGTGATGTAAAAGCAGCGAGGCGGCCTCTCGAATAAAAATGATTAATAATCTACATTTCACAGTTGATAGATTAAGTCGCGATTGTCGCACATTTATCGATTTACTCATATTCTAGATGAAGTCAGCATTGATTGCTGTTTATCGTAACAACGTATCTAACACGTATTCTTATCGTTCTACATTGTGCTCAAATAATCTTTGAAAGTACAGATCTATGTATCCATGACAAAACTCTAGGTTTAAGATAGTTTAGTCAACTTTGAATTTCAAGTTTAATCATATCTATTTGCAGGGACGACAAGTTTATTGGTAGGTTTGTAGTTTAAACCTGAAATATTGGCTTTTCGGCGTAATTTAACAAGAGTTTAGCGACCGTGCACGAAAAAAAAACTCCGTTTGATTGTCAATAGGGCCATATGCATGTATTTTTTTATTTGCCAAATGGAATACTTATTAACTCTAGTAAACAAATAAGAAAGATTTTATTTTAACATTCTGATCAGAGACGTAGTTATAAAGCTTTAAAATTGATAATTGAAAGAGCAGTCCGATGTGGCATCTGAAGTCGGATAGCACAATGCCCACAACAGCCATTGAAAACGGTGTTTTCGTTGCGAGGGATAGATATATTTCTTTGAATTGTTATATCTCAGTCGTTTTTCGTTTATTTTATTTTTTTCACTATTAGAATTTCATTTTAGTGTTTTATATGGATAAAATGACCAATAACAAAAAAATACTTGCATTTTCCTTATTGCTCCAGAAGTTCTGCAAAAAATAGTGAAATATGTGCCATTCCATATACAAAGAAAGACATAATCTTCGGGCATTTGTTTACCAAATGTTTCTTTGCTGCATGTCCAGTCTTTTTCCATGCTACTTCACCTGTCTAATTAAGTAGTTGGATTACAAAACGACTGGTTTTTACATAACATATGTGAGTAGATTAGATATTTTCAGATTTTTGGATTCTATCCAAGAGGATTGAGAAAATAGTACAAGATGCTTAGGCGGAAGTGCGGTGATGTCGGTATATGTTCAAAAAGTATTTATAAGTTTCCATGCCACGGTCGTAAGGCAATTTTTCTACTAATCTTTAAAACTAAATACCGGGCTATAAAACTTCTACAAAATAAAATTTATTTGAGAGATAAAAAATAAAATAAATCATTGGCATTGACATCGCACTGACAGATGACGTCTGCAAGTTGTTTGTTGGCATGAATTGTGAAAAGTAACTAAATTAAGAATTAAATTTACTAAATTTTATGGTATATAATTATTAGGTCCTCTAAGGCCCGGTTTCTCGACGCTAAATTGTCCCAAAATTAATGTGACAAATTTTCAAGCAAACGCGTGCTTGCTGCTGTGATTGGTTGAATTATTTTTTAACAGCCAATCATAGCATATAACCGACGATTATTTGTCGATTACGTTAACAGCCCGATAATCGAGTTTTGAGAAGCCGGGGTAAGGTTTACAGAAGAAAGAAAAAAAATTGACGAGGTGGTAAAATAGTTACCATTATTTTATTAGGGGTTAAGTCCAATCGTTTCTTATAAAACAATGATGATCAAATTCATTTTCGCGTCATTCGGTGGACTAGTTGCGAAAATATTGATTTGCCTTTTTACTTAAATAATATTCAAACAAGACTTTATATTTATAATGTTTGTTGAACTAAACTAACTTGGACGGATACTTTTAGTATAATACAAATAAATCAAATTTAAGTTTCTGTCTATAAAGGCAAAATAACAGCTTTTCACTAAAACATAATGAAAGATATACGGTAGTGGTAGCAAAAAAACAATTTTCAAAATTTTTGTCTGTCTGTTTGTTGTGACTAATCTCTGGAACGGCTGGACTGATTGTGACGGGACTTTCACTAGCAGATAGCTGATATTATTAGGACTAACTTAGGCTACTTGTATTTTAGACAAAGAATTTAGGGTGCCGCGTAAAGAAAATTAAAACCTTACAAGGTTTTAATTTTTAGATTTTGACGCATCGAGGTAATGAACTGTCGCGGTAATGATGCTTCGATCTTTAGTACATTCGAGCAAAAGAAATTCGATCTGACGTAGTTCACCTATTTTCGACGGGTAACTAAAGTTATAGGGGTTTTGGGAGTGTTCAGAAAAGCAGAACTAAGAATGTTAGACTCCACTAGTATATTTAAGCGTCTCCGATGTAACCGACCACTCACCGACTCACGCGTAGCACACAGCAGAACATCTTTTCAAATTCATTTATATCAATTCACAGCACTCCAAACAGCCAGTCCAAAAAAGAAAACTTGAAATTCAAAATTGACTAAAATCGAAAAGTAGTTCGTTTACAACGACCACTCAGCCATACAACACGTCTTAGGCAACTAATCAATCGTATTAATATTCAACTGTCCGTCTTAACATTTATTATTAAGTATTTTATACGAAGCAACATAACCAATAGAATGATATTCGTAAAGTAGACGTAGTTTTTTCAAGTGTTTTATCGATCTTTTAACTGTCTCTATGTCAGACAGATGATTTCTACATTCCACTAGTTACGGTTTTTCTAATACGTATATAAGCGATCTTCACAATATTCATATTGTATTTATTGTGTGTATATTTTGGAACAAAACATGGTGTGTAAAATTTTGACAATAAATTGTCCAAAAATTGGCCAGTATTCTTTGAGACTTGGGTGTAAAAATGTCCATGTTGCTAGACAGCTCTGCATCATTATGAAGGCAGCAGTTTTAATTGTTAAGAAGGCAGCAGTAATGTGATGAAAGTCTGACTTGTAAGTCCGTGCAGAGTTGTAGTTAGTGTGTCTTATGATGCAGTGATATGTATTCGTCCCATAGAGATCGAATCTCGTATAAAGGCTGCTATTGAAACGTTCGACTGCAGAGTTCTGACGAATCCTTGTCTCAAATATATCAAAAATTATTTCGATGCGAAAGATTTTTGAATTCAAACGTCAGTAGCATTCCTGAACTGGTTAGAAGCTGCATTGCAGAAAATGTATACGTAGAGTTTAATGATGCTCTAACATTTAAAACTCGATTTTACATATTCGAAATATAAATTGAACAAAATTGCTCATTATTTAATAAATTACTCGTATATTTATCAATATTAGTCTTATCGAATTTATAATGTTCATGTATCGAATTTACGAACGAAATTATTTTGTCCCCTTTACACGGTAGCATGCTGAAATGTGTCGATGTTTTACTCTATAGATGTATATTGCGCTATAGCTATCATTTGATTAATCCTTATGAAATTTAAAGAAAAATAAAATTAATATTTATGTCTCAGTAAAAATTTCTGGGCTGACGAATGTCTCGATTTCCTTATTAGTTTGTACCAATACTATAATAATTTGTGATTGTCCACAGATATAAATCTAACTAGATAACGCAAATCCCGCCACCTGTTTCTCCTCCCCTATTTATGAACAATTTTACTTACCGATGAAGGAAAATGTTTCCATCGTCTCGGCCAATTTTTTTGTAGTATTATGGCATTTTTTAGATGTTGTTTGATGACCGGTTGGACATTGACTTGACTTTGATATGCGAAGTACATACATTTGCGCTATCTAGAACTAGTTAGATTTATTTCTGTAGTACCGACTAACAGTAAAATGTTAAATTAGTTTTACACCAAATCAAATCATGTTTTCATGTATTGTTTTCAGTTTAGTCCAACTTTTGTCTTTTTTTTTAACTGGCTTTGGAATTAAGATCAACATTTATTCCGTCACACAAAAGCACAGCTACCTGTCCTTTTGAAAAATATCTTATTTTGTACAACGAAGATGATTTGATTCGATGAATGCTCTTAAGCTCTCTAAGTTGTGATCGTATTTATTTATTAAGCTAAATTTTGAGTTTGATGGTTGTACTTTTATCAATGTCGATTTTGATAGTTCTGGAATGTGAAATATTTTTTATCAGTCTTAAAACCCTATTAGACTTATAACGTCGTTATATTACTGTTTTGTGATTAGACAATATACCTTCGAAAAAGAGAAGTTCTTTTTTTTGGTCTCATTGAATTTTTCGACATTGATATCAGTGTTTTTACTTTTTAATGGAAAAGTTTTGGCTCCCTGGCTGGTTGCCCAATAACTTCTGTTATTATTAGCCTATCTTAAACTCTTTTTTACCGACCCACCATGGTATCTTCTAAAAAAGATTATCATACAATCATGCAAGTCTCAAATCTGTATCACTTCGGATAACGCCAACGTTTTTGGGTTTCTTGTGTTTTTTACAAGGAGCATTAGATGGTAATGTCAACGTGACATAATAAGTGCTCTGTTTATACTCAAATACCTTTTATATTTTTATATTTTAGCTTTACTAAGATAATAAATTATAATTTTGTACGAATATTGTTTTATTTTTAACCTTTTTTATTCCTTAGAGCGTCATATTGACGCTTCAAGCGTCAATATGACGCCGAGTCGAAGCAAATTTCTAAATATATTCGTAGCATAGCTACCCATCGTGTCGTGTGCTTTACGCTGGGGGATAAGGGTACATATTAAGTTATGTAACATTTAGAAATTCGCTGCCGTAGTGTGTTTTTTGTGAGCCCAAAGCCGGGTCACATAACTCTTTATAGATGTTGGAGCGCTTTTTGCATCCTATGGATTTCCGTGACCCTCACCAGGACAGCGATTCACCATGTTGAAGGCGCTGGTAGACTGTCAGGGGCATCAGAGTCTTCCGGTACTTAGTCGCCACTCTACAATGTTGCCGCCTTATAATATTGTTATTGTAGATGTTATTCAAGCAGGCCAATCATCAACCGTACGGTACAACAGGGTGAAGTGAATGACTCATATGGCTGGTCGATCTCCGTGAAAGGAGATTAGTTAAGCGCAGGCCACACCGCCAGCTAGCGGGCGGGCGGGCTAGGCGGGCGAACATCGTTTCACCTCTTTACATACTTCGGTTCACACCGCGAGCTACCGACTAACCTAACGAGCTAAGCTAACGAAATATCCGACGATTCCAGCGAAGCTACTCGTTCACCTCGTTGGCGCGCCCGCGCTTCGCTAGCTTAGCTCGCCCGCCAGCCCGCTCGCACGGTTCGTTCGCCCGTCCTCCTTGTTTCGAGTAGACTAGTCGATGCTCGTCTCTTCTTCTTCTCTCTCTCTCTCGCGTAAATGACAATGGACAGATAGAACGCTAACCTCTCCCTCTCCCATCCGCGCCCCCCCGCTTAGCCCGCTCCGTCCGTCGCTCGTCTGTCCGTAGTTTTCGGTGTGAACCCCATAGTTTAGCTCGCCAATATTTCGCGTAGTTTGTATAGTTTCCTTCGTTCGCTTCGCCCACCCGCCTAGCCCGCTCGCCGCGTGTGGCCTGCGCTTAAAGCGCAGGCCACACCGCCAGTTAGCGGGGTTCACACCGAAAACTACGGGCAGACGAGCGACGGGCGAAGCGAGAGAGAAGCGAGGTTAGCGTTCTATCTGTCCATTGTCATTTGCGCGCAGTCTACTCGAAACGGGGAGGAGGATCACTGGCGGTGTGACCTGCGCTTTAACCTGGCTACTGTTCCAATATTAAAGCAGATTTTATTGTATTGGATACATGTTTACAGTTCTGCGTAATGGCCTGCGCACACTGGCAGACGGAACAGCAGAGGATTTTAAAATGTATCAATTGAATTTGTATAGTTATCCAAGCGAAATAAGGTACCTAGATAAATATTTAAATGCTCGGTGATGAGCCTTTGAGTATCGTGGTGCAGTTATCTCTTTATAATATATATATATATATATCTTTTAAATTAAAAACGGAATTACCTGCAGTACCTAACAATATGATGCTAATAACGGTAAGTATAAACATAATTTACTGCAGTAAATTAGGTTTTTAATACTTGGGTAATGCTTGCAGCAACGATATATTAGTTTCAAATAATTAAATAAGAAATGCACCCTATCGCACATCTCATCTCAGAAGGTACTACTTAGGCATTTGAAAACTTTGTGATTTCTTCCCAAAGAACAATGGCGAAATCATAACTGACTTGAATTTGAGCGTCTGAAAGTGAGTTGTATAATTACGAAAGAAATTCCATTAATTGTGTACGTTTTATTCAAAATATACTATTAACTGGTTTACCATGGATTAAAAAAAACATAAATGAAAGATAATAGATTTATTCGTTAAGTTTTATTAGCTTAGTGTTCCATTTTACACTTATTCTGCAAAGTGACAAGTAGTGACTGTAGTAAGTATAAATATCATTATTGTATTTGTTATTATAATAAAATGCAGTTAATGAATTAACAATAGAGTTTGTCTAAGTGTAGGTATTCCTTGCAGGTTTGTAAGAATACTATAGTGTAGTAGAAATATATAAATTACTATCTACTTTTCAATAATTAATGATAGGCAAAAACACTAGTATCCAAGTCTAAAAAATATAGCTTGGTTGTAGACGACGACCTTTTGATACACGTCAAAATCGCTTATTATAGTTTATAAATAAATATAGTCATGTCCGTGACTACCGCAGGACCCCGACAGCAACCGCTTCCATATTTGGTAAATAATTACTACTCAATTGGTACCAATTAGTACCCGAACAACAAAATTGGTACCTTAGTAGTTTTAGAGAAAATCAACTTTGAAGGTGGTCCTGCGGTAGTCACGCTCCATTCAGCAGGACCACCATGAGCGCCGAAAACGGCGGCATGCTACAGCTATTCTAAGTATACAAATAATTACTACCCATAAATGTGATCCATTTCGTAAAAAAACAGAACTAAATCATTTTTATTTATCGAGAAATCAACGATGATAACTTTCGCTCGCTCGTTCAGCAGGACCACGACTTTGAATGTTGATTCCAAGTTGGAGGAGCCTGCGACTTTCCTCAAACCTACATAGAAAATTACTACCCTGCAAGATAAAATTGATACCCAGAATTCACAACTAGTACTCCAGTAGTTTACAAGATATACCATGCCATTGGTGGGGTGGCGGTAGTCACGGTGTTAAATTTTCATTTCAAGATTTCCCTATTAAAAACTTAGTGAATTCTGCCCAAATGTATACAAAAATTACTACTCTTACAGAAGATAAAGCGACCAAAAATTCAGATACCTAAGTGTTGTATTTTAATAGAAATTAGCTTTCATTACTTTTCCATACTAAATCTTCGCGTATAACCCGACCATATTAAGTTGTCAATGGTATTGAGCAGTACACTCGTGCAAAAAAGTTTAAAAAGTTTTGGACCTTAGACAAGATAGAATGAGATTCAAAATTATGTGAAGAAAATCGACGATTGAAAAATCGTCGTCGCTGTTTGATATTTTAACTGAGTAGAACTTAAAATGAGCCCTGTAATATGAATAAACATGATTACTTTATGTGAATTATAACATAAAGCCAGTTAATCTCCGTTTGAACGCGTCTTGACTCAATTTTTTTGACTAAACTTATGTAAGTATATCTAGATAACGTGCATATAGAATAGAATAGAATTTCTCTTTATTCGAGTATCCATGACTCAAAAGATGGTTAGTAAAACTTACAACTATGTTAGTAACACAGATACTACATATATTACTAACAACTTTATACATTAAAACTTAAAATAATTATTATGTACTTACAAGTCCGTATTTTAAATAGTAACTGATTGTTATTTTTAGATTAAACTTGGACTAGAGTAAAATCATCTAAAGTCTTGAACATAAACATATTATAAAGCTTTAAAACAATTAGCCCCAAGTTTCTCAGCTCTAAATTATCGCAGAATTAATGTGACAAATTGTCAAGCACACGTTATCTGCTGTGATTCGCTGTTGAAAATTCATTAAACCAATCACAGCAGATAACGCGTGCTTGACCATTCTGCGATAATTTAGAACTGAGAAACTCGGGGTTAGCAATCAACAACCTTTTATTTTTAATAACTTCAATTATGTCTATTAATGTTAGGTAATTATATTTGAGATTATTTTTTATGTCTACATTTCGCGTATACCTACATTTTTCCTTTTATTTTTATTGGTTGTTTTATAAAGATATTCATGATGTTCATGAAAGTACCTACTTTCTTAATTATAAAAATAAGTATCATCACGTTTTCATTTTTAAGAGATAAATTGTAAATGATTACCTACTGTTGTCATTCACCCTATGTACATAACTCGTGAGCATGCCATAATAATAATCTGTAATTTTGAAATAGTTTTAAAATGATAAAACTTATATTCATTCTATTCTTAAATTGTTGTAACTTTGCATGAATATAGATGCTTTTCTCATTCTGTTTTATTGAACCTATTTGCTAGATAAATAACATAGTTCCAGTTTTATAAGGTAGGTATTAGTCCAATTTAGAATAATAAATTGATTTTTAAATATTTAAAATTTGACTGATTTTTTAGGGTTCCGTACCCAAAGGGTAAAAACGGGACCCGATTTTTCAATCGTCGATTTTCTTCACATAATTTTGAATCTCATTCTATCTTGTCTATGGTCCAAAACTTTTTTGCACGAGTGTACTGCTCAATACCATTGACAACTTAATATGGTCGGGTTATACGCGAAGATTTAGTATGGAAAAGTAATGAAAGCTAATTTCTATTAAAATACAACACTTAGGTATCTGAATTTTTGGTCGCTTTATCTTCTGTAAGAGTAGTAATTTTTGTATACATTTGGGCAGAATTCACTAAGTTTTTAATAGGGAAATCTTGAAATGAAAATTTAACACCGTGACTACCGCCACCCCACCAATGGCATGGTATATCTTGTAAACTACTGGAGAACTAGTTGTGAATTCTGGGTATCAATTTTATCTTGCAGGGTAGTAATTTTCTATGTAGGTTTGAGGAAAGTCGCAGGCTCCTCCAACTTGGAATCAACATTCAAAGTCGTGGTCCTGCTGAACGAGCGCGCGAAAGTTATCATCGTTGATTTCTCGATAAATAAAAATGATTTAGTTCTGTTTTTTTTACGAAATGGATCACATTTATGGGTAGTAATTATTTGTATACTTAGAATAGCTGTAGCATGCCGCCGTTTTCGGCGCTCATGGTGGTCCTGCTGAATGGAGCGTGACTACCGCACGACCACCTTCAAAGTCGATTTTCTCGAAAACTACTAAGGTACCAATTTTGTTGTTCGGGTACTAATTGGTACCAATTGAGTAGTAATTATTTACCAAATATGGAAGCGGTTGCTGTCGGGGTCCTGCGGTAGTCACGGACATAATATAGTCTCCTACTCTTACCAAAGAGTAATTTTTACTTTTCATCCTGAAATAACTAAGTAAGGGAATACGAAGTTTAATAATAATCCTAAACACATTATTAAAAGTTACCTAGACATAACCTACAAAAGTTCATGAGTGAATACCTATTATTCTCGGCGTTCTTGAACAAAAATTCCTGTACAAAATAATACAGAACATGACCCTGAGTTAGTCTAGGTATTTAGGTTAGATATTTTTCATTTATGACGTAGGAACAAAAAAAAAACAAAAACAATGTATGGGCTTCTGCCATTGTCTTTTAAACAAATATTAAATACTCCTAAAGAAGTTATGGTGACCAAAAATTCAGATGCCTATGTGTTGTATTTTAAGAGGAATTACTTTTCTTTTCATTACTTTTAGACTTTAAATCGCCGTATAAAACCCGACCAAATTGAGAGTATGAGCAATTTTCCAATGGTAATGAGCTGCTAATAAGTGATAATAGACAAAACTCTCTGGTGTACGCACGGTGTACGACATGTTTTGGTTCTGGCACTTGTTTTCTATTGGCCAAAACTTCAAGTGACAGACAGTGACAGTTATTATAGCCAATGACAAACGTAATGTTATGTTAGACTTCATTATTTAACCAATAATGATTCTTCATTTATCATCGTTTTGACAATTTGACACTAGCATCTTATTTGTTGCGTGATCCGCTGACCCTCCGTCATCCCGCCATTTTGATCAAAAGGCAGAGTCGTTGTGTTTCGCTAAAATAGCGAAGTGGTTTTTTTAGATATATAAGTTTAATTAGGAAATAAATAGACAATGGTACCGGTAAGTGAAAGTTTATGTGCTTTTTCAACTAGTTTTACAATCTTTTGAGCTCCTTTTGACGCAATTTCATCTTGTTTTAGCAAACGAAAGTGTTCGTCGGCAGCCTGCCGCAAGGCTCGAAACCGGAGGAGCTTCGGAAGATATTTGAGCGCTTCGGTGAAGTGACCGAGTGCGATATAATGAACCGGTGCGGATTCGTACACATGCAAACCGAAGAACAGGCTTTGGCCGCAATTCGCGCTCTCAATAATACGACATTCAATGGGGCCGTCATCACAGTAGAGCGCGGGCGCATTAAGGAGCGCAGCCAGCGCGGAGCACCAGGAGGCGGAGGCCGCGGTGGTCCAATGAGGGGAGGAATGCGTGGAGGTATGGAAAGGCGTGGTGGCGGCCCCATGCGTGGCGGGCCTCCGCCCCGTGACTCTCCGTACTCGCGCGACCGTCCCTCGCACCCACGCGGCCCAATGGGTCCGCCACAGATGCACTACGACCGTGCTGAGAGGTCTCGGGCGCCATCGTACGACGACCACTACACCGTCAACGGTTACGTCGTTGAGGATCGGCGCGGGTTCGCGCTGATGGACCGGCGGGGCGCGTACGGGAGCTCAACGCCCCTGTACGGGGATGACACTCGCTACGACGAGCTGCCGCCCATGTATGCGGACGATCGGCGCGCGCCGATGTACGACGAGCGCGACATGATGGATCGTCGCGCGCCCATGCGCGGTGCGCCACAGATGCCGTACGAGCGCTCCCTGCCGCCGCGTTCTTCCAACGGTGAAATGTTCAGCAGGCGCTCCCCCATGTGAGTTACCTACTAATATTCTTAATAATGTATTCACTTCAAAAACCATTGACAATGTCATGGTAAAAGTGACATAATTATTAGCGTAGGGTTGATGTAGATGGCCAGGTAATAAAGAAGGGCCTTACTAATTCAGACATGCAATATCAAGGACTTTTGTGGATTATCGAGGCATCCGGATTATAAAACATTCTGAAAGTATAACTAAGTCAAACAAAACAGAAATATGTACATTCATTTGTACTACTTACATGTGGAATCACAGTCTAACAATAAAATTGTTCTTAAAAGTCTTTAATACACTCCTGCTTATAATTTTTTCCCTTCATTTTAAAAGCTCTGCCACCATTGCGCATCGGGATTACAGCACTCAACGCTAATAGCTTTGCTTTAAAAAATTGATGGTTTTAAAATAGTTAAAGTTTAGCCATGACTTCAAACCAAATTTTGTCATAATGACTACTGATTTTTATAAATTGGTTATGAATTTCAACAGTTTATATTTCTATAAGACCCATAATATCATAAGATCAAAGAGATTGGACATAAAAAGGGAGGGAGGCTCAATAATATTATTATATCATCATCATCATTATCATTTCAGCTGAAAGACATCCACTGCTGGACATAGGCCTCCACCAAGCTTCGCCACACTGATCGGGGGCGCTATATTATTATAATTGTTTGATTTATAAATGATACTTGTGTTAAGCTGTCATACATACTCAAGTTTGTAATTGTAACATTTCAGGCGCGGTGCAACTCCCGGAGGATACGACAGGGACCCTTATGGACAGCACTATCCCCCCATGGGACGGTAAGATTTTGGACTTATTACCCTTACAATAGTTTGCATGGAGTACACAGTCAATCTTTTAGTTAAATGTTTTCCTATCTGTTCATAATTGAAACTAAAACAGTATAAAGCTATCAAGAACACAAAATCTATATCAATCAAAATAAATGCTGTTCATTGGTAGGTGCATCAACGGCTTGACCGATTTCGCAAAAGTATCATAATATATATTCATAGTAGTTCAAGTTAGTTTCTACGGCAAAGATAAAAATGGAAAGGTTTCGTGGTAATTTAGAGAATTAGGAAAAACCTGAACTATAACAATTGGACATAAAATTTTCTGTTGGTTCACTAACTCAAGTATAGACTTTACCCTTGTGTACCTATTTTAAAAAGGTCCCAAAATTTATCAATGGAAAGAAATTTAAACTTTGTCATAACATTATATGGCATAGTATTTTTCCAAAATTTTTTAATTATCTGATATTCTGGATCACAATGTAGGTTTAGAGAGTAGATGTATGGATTCCATTCTCCATTCATAGGCTCTTATTTCATGCTTTGTGCTGGAGGGGTCTTGGCTAACATAGCCAGAAGCACATATTGCTCATAGTCATGTTTTCCTTTTTGCCAGTTGCCTTTTTTTATCACCAATAGGCTCGTGTTTGACCACTATACACTGGTGCTAAGAGACGAAGATGGTTAAGAATGTTTGGCTACAAGTAACCTATTCACTCTTTTAGTTTAATACCCCTTGTAGCTATCAGGAAACATAATTCCACTCCTACCTATACTAAGTATTCCCAAAACGCGTTGTGCATATGGGTGGGATGTCATCCCACATGTTATATGTAGTCCGATGATGGAAAGGACTAGCGCCTGTTGCGGCTTCTATTAAAGCAATACATTCGTATTGGAAGAATGAGCTATGCCCTTATACACCTACTCTCCATCCAGCCTGTTATTTTACATTTGACAGATGCATGCTTAAAAAGTTTCATTATTATTAAAAGGCAACCATAGACAATAAAATGCAATACTTTATGGACGCTACTGTAGTGAAGCAACATGCTTATTTACTCCATTTCAGTTTTTGCTCTGCATATAGAGTTTTCTCCAAACAACACCCGTCAAATTTTCTACAAAAATCTTAGAATTGCTATATCGTCTGCGTAACCCACTGAGTACACTAAGAATATTGGGCAAATATTCCGCAGAGGAAGGTTAACAGGGTCTGAATTCTAGCTTTGATAAAAGCGAGTAGTTTAAAAACATGGCACAATAATCATTAATTTTGATCAAGTAGGAAAACATGCTAACAAATACTTAGAAACAATATTGTGCAACCTACCTAAATGGGTGAAATTATGTAGCCTCAACATGAATGCCATTTGAGACTGAGCTCATATAAATGAACCTGCTAACCAACTGTCTACTTCTTGTTAACTGTTACATTACCTGCGTCGCGGCTAGAGCTTGTAGTCATTTTGATTTCTGGTACTGGTCCGGCTAATTACTGATACTCCCGGTATTCTCGGTACTTTTAAAAAACGCCGACCATTATGCATATTGCCAGGTTGTCATTCCTAATAAATAATTTTCATATAATAACAGATTTGGGCTTGGCTATAGCCCCTGCCTGAAAAATTTTATTTATATACACAGATAAAATGGCAGGGGATGACTTGTACACTCAATAAAGGACAACCGGAAAAGAACTCTTTCACATATAGACATAGCGACAAGAGGACAACATGTCTTGAGATACTTGAAGCATGCTTGCATATTCCTCGGCTATCATGACAATCCCAGAAGTAAGATCAAGATCACTCTCATCTTGCCGGAGGATACATCCTTCCCCCGAGCCCGATTTCCCTTTGCATCTCCATCCTCAGCTAACTTAGTTCTTCCTCAGTGTTCACTCTAGCCGACCAATAAAGGCAAGCTAGAGATTAGGAAGAAAACATTTCTTGGAAGATGGGTCACTTGGGGTCGCTACTGCCCAATAGCTGTCTTACTCCTAGGGGTGGGGTGCAGCAAGCCCCACCACGATGTGTAGAAGCGGGAATTCGAATCGCACCACACCAGTGTTTTAAGAACTGGGTATTCTCGGAAGCAAGCCTTAGTCGCGATATCGTCATAATATTTAATGGATAACTTTTTCTATCTGTAAATATCTCGTAAAACGTGAACAAAATTATAAATCCTTTAAATGCTAAAGTGGGCTGGAATCCGTTATAATATCAGTGTTGATCGACGCTCGCTCTCACATAACTGTGAAACGCCTCTTAGGTTATAGTGAATTAAACGTTCACGCGAAACATATTAGACGGTTTGCATACATTGAGGATACAGTAACGATAGTGCGCGATATAGTCGAGGTGCGGTTTCACTATGAACTGAGGCGGTGTGGTCACTGTGTGTGGGGCTAGTGACCGGTCGTGACGTGTCGTGTTGTTTGTATAGAGGAGGCGGCTCAGCGCGCGGGCGAGAGCTGGGCGGCATGGGCGGCCCGCGCCGGTACTAGCGACGGGATCGTAGTAGTACCACGCGACACGAACAAATCAGTACCTAATGCCGTGCGACCGCCGACTTAGTCGCATACGCGATCGAGCAATTGCCGGTAACTAGCTTGTAAGTCCAGTACGAGTGATACATTTTGCGAATCACGTTGTATTGTTATAAATAAATAAGATCATTTTATCGAAACGTTTTCATTTGACCTGCTCATTGATTCCATGCTTCATGTTACATACATGTTTAAATTAGTTTGTATACTTATGACTACTTTCGATAATGATTACGATAAGCTTAAATGTTAAGGTACTATCGAGAAGTTTGATTCATGACCCGTCCTAGGCTTTTTTCCTTCAGATATTTTTATCCAATTAGTCAGAATTTTGCTTAAAAAAAATTACTTAGCAAAAAAATTGTTATTGTTTTAATAAAACAGTGTCAGTTTACCCATCTTAATGTAATTTCAATGACATTTGAATAACTACTGGACGTTTTTAATAAAACGTCCAGTTGTTACGACGCCTGCAGGCGTCTGTATTTGAAATAGTCCGTATATGTTTTTGAAATAAAATATTGTCCTGTACTTTTTTCTATAATCAAACAATGCTGGACCACAGTTATTTCCAAATTCAAAGCATAATATCTGCTTTATGAAAAGTACCTGCATGTTTTTGCAGTGGGGTCTTACGCTATATAACACTTTTTAATTCAATTAGTAATCTAATGCAATTAAAACAATGATCAAAATGGCACGATCCTATGCCCACAATTTGTATATTATTTAAAATGTCTTAAGTGCGTTTTATATAAATATAATTAGATAACAATGCAATGGTGTTTAGCAATGTTTTAAAAGATTCCAAATTCAAATTTTGTATAAAAAATTGGAATTATGCATCTGCTAACCATCGAGATTTTTTAAATTTTCGAACTTATCCTATCAAACATATATGGGTCATGTCATGAATCAACCAGGTTAATTGTACATTTTCGCTCTTATTCAGAAAAGTCGACATTGTTTAGCAATTTGCTTACACATTTTTTATTCAAATTTTCTATACAGAATTTGAATATAGAATCTGCGAGCAGTTGCTAAACACCGTCGAGATTTTCATAAATAAGGCCCTTAGTGTAAGTTTTATTTATACATTTGTGATTAAACTTTTTATAAATATATATTTTTTTACTCTCTTACCCCGATGGACTAAAGATGAGATTGACTTCATCATGTCGACGAAGAAGAAAACATTCAATGATGTCTCTGTGATCAATGCGGTGGAAACCGGCAGTGATCACCGCATCTCGACTGATGGAGTCTACGTTTCATCCGGCACAGATCGAAATCCTAAACCCCGAGAACTTACGGCTCGGAACTCCAGAATCGTTTCGAGTGCCTAGGGAGCTATACGATCGATATATGATCTTCAAGACCCGTCATACAAATAGGAACCAGACACTGGTCCTTCTCTCAAGCTCACGAAGGAGAGGCTTGAGATATTCCGGCAGCTCATTGGACGGATCTCCAAGTCGTTGATACGAGCACCGCCTTTTTACTTGTATATATAGAACTGACCGATGGCCGAGCACCGATGACCTGTTGAAGGTTGCGGGACCCGCTGGATGCGGGACGCACGGGACCGGTCAATGTGGCGACGCTTGGGGGAGGCCTATGTCCAGCAGTAGACGTCTTTCGGCTGATATGACTAGCGAGGTATCCCGAGACGTTGTTTCGTTTCAGGCTACCCCCCAGTCCTATATACACACCGAATCCAATCAGGGTTGATTAAATAGATACAGGTCACTGGAACAATTTGGTTGCTACTCAAGTTATAGGAGAAAATTTATAAGTCCATGATAAGACGTACTGTATGGATCAGTATGATGGGTTGTGAAAAAGACGGGTGAAAAAATAATTGCATGTAGCAGAGATGAGATGGATGTGCGGCGTGTCGAAATTTCATAAAGTGAGATTTGAGTATATTACAGGAAGTTTGAAAGTGGCACCAGTGACAGAAACGTTGAAAGAGAACCATTCGTCCTTGTTTGGTTATGTGTTGAGGAGGGGAGAAACTCATGTACCTAACAAAAATAGTTAGTGTGTTGTGGATGGATGGAGAGGGAGGTGATGGCCAAAGAAAAGATGGATGGACTGTGTTAAGAGTGATAAGAAAGAAATTGTAGTCAGTGATAGCGTGACGATCAGGCAGAATGGAAGAAGAAAACTTGTTGCGCCGACCCCAAGGAATATGGGACAAGGGCAGGATGATGATGATATTAGGGCTGGCAAGAATTAAATGGGATTTACATTCATGAAGTTGATGGTACGTTTTAGATCATAAAATCAACGCTGTGGATCTGACTGGCACGCGAGTCCTAGCTTTATGCCGAGAGTGATGGCCGTTTTGCTCGGTTGTGCCGCATTCTTTCCCTATTTGTACTTTTTTTTTACTATGCACCATACCGGCGCAAATACAATCTTTTTCGTTCTTACTTTTTACAAGCTTCTTAATACTTTGCTGTCGTATGTGTCCGGACCGGCCGGCAACTAGTAATGGTTTTTTCAAGCACTTCCAGGCATCCGATTAAGCTAAAACTTGGCGTGCTTTTGTAACTTCATCATCATCATCATGTAAAATGGCACACGACATGTAAAATGGTTTGCAATACTTTTCCAATGAGCCCAGACACTATCTCCTCTGGTTGAGGACTTGAGCCGGCCACCTTTAGTCCATTAAAAGCTTGTTCAATATAGGTTTTTACTTTTATTTATTATTTATAAACATATAGGTATCTCCATTGACTAGGACCTAAGCATAATGTTGTTTTAGGAAAAAAAATAGCTTGTGAGTATGCCTGTCGCGTGGTATAACCTAGTTTCGTATACATGGCGCCGGCCAATTCGCCTAACATGCTTTTGTGGTTTTATTGCAAGATGCCTTTAAGGGCCTACATACCCTTTAGTGCCGTAAAACGGTAACTTTCTATAGCATACTCCTTAGTAACGGCTAGATTAAAAGTTACAAAAAAAAAAAAAAAATATGGACTCATGTGCATAATTTTGAACACAAGGATTTTTCGTGTAACCAATAGTTTTGCTTTAAAAAAATTATAAACAACACGATATTTTTTCGCAACTTTTGGAAACTCCTCCATTACGTCTTGGATGTTTAAAAACATTTTTACACAGAAAATTTCATGGCTGGAATTTCTTTATAACTAACATGTAAATCAAATAATATTTTGCATACAAAACTGTTCAAAAGGAGGTTCAATATTGATATTTTGGCATCGACCGGGCGCACGGCCAGTACTACGTTAACATTGGGGCGTATATAGCGCCTTAAATCACGCTTTCGGCTCGGGCTCTTTACGGGCGTTGGTAGTTATAAATGCATAATTGTTTAGGCAGTGATCCGTAGAGAGCGTTCATAGACTTTTAGCGATCTATTTAATGTCTAGTCACACGTTTACACATATAAAACATCTCTTAAAACTATGATCTCGACACGATTTGTTTTGAGGCCTTTACATTTACATGCAGGTTTGCATTCAAAATAGTAACCAGAAAAGTACCTACCTACTCTAAAACTGCTAAATTGACTCGCAAAACGTGATCACATCAAAACGAGTAGTCCGGAGCGAGTGTGACTGCTAACATTAGGTACATAACGCTGTCAGGCAGCGAAAATGTGCATGCGACTCCTTTCAGATAGGTAGATGCGGCATGATGATGACGAGCTCACGGCAGCGATGCGTAGTCGACGACGTTACGCTGTATACGTTAGGCGACAACGGCAGGCGACGCAGGAACGCGAAATTGCAAATCGTAAGTACGGCTGAGAAAAGCAGACGTTATGGCGTGGCGTGGCGTGGCGTTAGAGCCTCGAATTCACATCTCAATGTCGACTAAGGGCCGATTTCACCAATTATATTAATCGCGATTAGTCCAACTAAACTCAGTTTACGCAAATACAGCATTCTGATTGGTAGTTACTCAGCGGTGTCAACCAATCAGAAAGCTTTATTTGCGTGAACTGAGTTTAGTTGAACTAATCGCGTTTAATATAATTGGTGAATTCGGACCTAAAGCGATGTGCATACAGTGCGTTATATTTCTAATCCAACAACGCTGCACAACAGCAGCCTAATTGTGTAAGTGAATTCGGCAAAGGAAGCAATCTGTTTGTTTCCCAAAAACGACTTAGCGCAATACAAAAAGTCGATTTTGGGAAAGAAACAGATTGTTTCCTTTGCCGAATTCACTTACACAATTAGGCTGCAGATCTTCGAGCTATAAACGAATCAATGTTAGTGGGTAGGTACACATCAATTTGCATGAATACTGTGTGTAACAGAAGAGGAGGAGGAGCTCGTGGCTAAATTATAACAGCTGCACTGGTCGATTATCAAGGTTAAGCAACGCTTGACGAGGTCGGTTCGTGGATGGGTGACCATTTCAACATACCGAGTTATCTCCGTGCCTCGGAAAGCACGTTAAGCCGTTGGTCCCGGCTATCATTCGAAGATCTTTGACAGTCGTTACGGCACAGATTACATATTAGTTACTACGTAAGTTACGGGTAGTAAGAAGCTTGAGATCTGTCTGACACCAGTCTTGCCACGGGGTACCGTGTTACCAAGTTACTGGGTTGTGGAGGTCAGATAGGCATTCGCTCCATGTAAAACACTGGTACTCAGCTAAATCCGGTAAGACTGGAAGCCGACCCCAATATAGTTAGGAAAAGGCTAGGCAGATTGACTGTGTGTAACAGAAATGTGTAATCATATTTTGAAAACGGCTTCCGCTCATGTTAATTAAACCAAATTCTCCAAGGAAGTCATATCCAGTTGAAATAAATACATTTGACTTTGACTTTGAACTACAAAAAAAAACCTTACAAATGGTCAGGTGACGACAATTTTGTAGGCAAATCCTTGGATTATTGCTGTCGACGAATTACGTCGGCATTTCATGAACTTTGAAACCTTTTGCGGACCACAGATAGGGTACCAATGGCTTAGACGCTAGTTGATGCCCAAAACGAAGATGTCGTCGAAGTCGTTGTTTGAAGAAAATCGATTGACGTCGTTCGTATATCTACTTACGGGTCAGAATGGGGGATATGCATGTAATTATTTTAGTTGCTAAATAAAATGCTTACGAGTAGTTACGAGCTAGTAAGCAAATATGAAAGAATTTTAAAATTTCTCCTTTGTTAGATATCAATAGTACATTACAGCAGAATCCAGTAAGTAAGCCTTCCTGGCCGAGTATGAGTTAACCGGACCGAACCGCAGGTGAGGTCCGGTTATATACGAGGCCAGGATGGCTTTCTTACTGGTTGAGGTTTGTATAATGCTTTTCTCAAAAATGAAAGAAAGTTTAACAACAAATTCGTTTAATTAATATTGAAGGTTACATTCATATTAGGGCAATTACTGATAGATATTGTGATCGATTTACCGGGGGCATTTATATTTGTTTGTTGTACATCTTGATTAACGGACTCTTTAATCCAACATGATTTATAAACTGAAATGACTAAATACAAACATAAAATCCCACACTATACTTCTACAACATTACTAAGTACAAAACGCAACGTGCATACTTTTTCTGCGTCGCGTTATGTGTCACAGACCCATAAAAAAAAAAAAAAAAAAAGTGTCACAGACAATAAAATGGATGTTTAAGGCTCCAAAATATATTATGTATCTCATAAAATGTCATACCAAAAAGAGATAGATATATATTTGGAGCCTCCCTCTAACCATGTTATAATGGCTAAACTCTAATCTGTGTCTGGTACTATGTTTTTTTTTTCTAAGCAGATCTAAAGAGGATGACCTAAACCGTGCGAAGCCATAAAAAAAAAAAGGGATGAAGGATGACCAAGTGTCCAGTAAGTAAATTACATACTTACTTACTGGACAGTAGGAGATTCCAAATTTAAAATCTCGCTTCTTACCGGACAGTTGTGAATAGTCTCCGGTAGAGTTCACTTTCTGGATACTTTTTAGAGATGTTATGTCAACATTACATACCATTTTTGAGAAAATATATTTTCATGCATATACCTTATTGCTACTCTTCAGTTTTATGCCTCGTGTGTCTCTTCTGCATTTTAGATTAATTGGATGGTGTTTGCTCATACTGCTTCCATGTTCCACAGAAATTTGGCGCCCTGAGAATGCTTGAGATAGTTGGACCTGAACTAGAAGAATTTGTTCCTGACCGGAGGATCATGTACAGATGCGCATCATTTCAGCCAAAAGACGTCCAATGCTGAACATAGGCTTTTCCCAAGTGTCGCCACATACACCGGTCCCGTGCGTCTCGCATCTAGCAGATTGCCGCAACCTTCACCAGGTCAACGGGCTACTGGACTACCAGGCCACCCGCCTTCCTATGCAACGTCGTCCGGTTCGCGGACTAAAGAACTTATCGGCCAGATTGGCCCCATCGACCATCGGATGATGATGCAAGTATATAATAAATTTTGTTTTTAGGGTTCCGTGCCCAAAGGGTAAAAACGGGACCCTATTACTAAGACTCCACTGTCCGTCTGTCTGTCTGTAACCAGGCTGTATCTCCTGCACCGTGATATCTAGATAGTTGAAACACAGATGCAGTATTTCTGTTGCCGCTATAAGAACAAATACTAAAAACAGAAGAAAATAAATATTTAAATGGGGCTCCCATACAACAAACGTAATTTTTATACAGTTTTTTGCGATAATGGAACGGAACCCATCGTGCGCGAGTCCGACTCGCACTTGGCCGGTTTTTCTTCTCTTCTCTTATTAAATGTATTTTTGGTTTATTGTCCAAGACATTATTATCAAAGCGTAGTAAAAATCCTACTAATATTACACTTACATGAAGGTCTATATCTATGTTAATCAATGGCAATCCGAAGTGAACTGATCCAATTTCACTTGAGTACAAATAGGATACAGGATCAGGATAGGATGCGGCGTCAACCGTGTCAAGAGGAAGCTCATATGATTAGTAACATTAACAAACAAGTTGTATGCTCTGGACATGCTTACAGAGAAGGAATCTGTTCACTCAACTTCATATAATGCAAGTGCAAATGATACAAGTCTGTGGCATCTGTGAAATGGCATAATTTGAATAATCCGTTCTTCTGCCTCGTATCGTATTACTAAGTACAAACCTTTAGTTAAATCACAAACCATGGGCCAGATGTTGCAGTTATGGTTAATTAGCAAACCGGATTGATGATGGACAAATAATAAAAAGTTTTCTTTTTTTTTAATTAAACGAGTACGTTTTGCTGATTACGGATATGTATGTTAATGAAAAAGTTTGTTAACTAAAGATTTGTACTTAGTAGTATTACTAACAATAACCACAATAAGTATTGCTTATTATTATTTATTTAGAACATTTCAATATTTTATGACGCAGATATGCTAAGACTTTAACAGATATTTGTCAACACTGCATGTCTTACTAAAAAATACTGCTGGATAATTTATCCCACTAGTCCCATCATGGGACTGGGCCAATGGGACTATTGGGACAGACCCTTATCTGCTGTGATTGGTTGAATGAATTTTCAACAGCCAATCACAGCAGATAACGCGTGCTTGACAATTTGTCACATTAATTCTCCGATAATTTTGAGCTGGGAAACTGAGGGTTAGTAAATCGACATATTGCACTTTTGACCAGCAATAATTATTTTTTGTTAAAATATGAGTGTTATAACCATAAGTGCAATAAGCATCTTACTTATTGCAGTATTTTTTAGTAAGACATGCAGTGTTGACAAATATCTGTTAAAGTCTTAGCATATCTGCGTCATAAAATATTGAAATGTTCTACTGATGAATGACTACTGATACTAACATAATTTTAAAATTATGTCCCAATAGTCCCATGGGACAACTGATGCTAATATATTTTTTAAATTATGCCCCATTAGTTCCACAAGACAGCAAGTACTGATTAAACGAGTATTATTGCGACGTCGTCAATCGTCGTCATCGTCTTCATGGCAATATTAAAAAAAAACTTCTGCCTTTGTAAATTTCTTATTTATTTTGCGGTGTCATCGTTCAATAGAGTTGCCGCTATTCCCATTACCTTATGGGGTATCACGTTATATATGTCTAGGATCATAGTTTATATGATAATGTAATATAGACATACTAGCACTCCGCCCGCGGCTTTGTTCGCGTGATTTCGTATTTTTTCCTACAGACAACTTGCATGTACTTTACTAAAGGCGACTAAAAATAAGCTATTACTAAATGAATAAAAAAGTTAATTCAAAAAAAACAAAAAAGCCGCCTGCTTAAGCGAACTAAAAAAGGTAAACAAGAAGAAAATTCATCAATTATGTAACTCATTGTCTTCGGTGTTCGTATCATCTTTATGCCAATGACTTTCAACTTTGTGCAGCTGCGCAGGTAGAGAGTTTGTCAGACGCTATAGACGATGTGAACTGGGACTTGGACGCTATCATGGACTGGTCTGATAGATTTGAGCTGTCTGTAAACCCCTCAAAATGTCAGGCCACTGTGATTGGAAATATCGCGCATGATGGGTCCATTGGGGATTAGCTCTCTTCCTCCTATTATTTTTAATGGAACTGTCATCCCCATCAGCCCTAGTGTAAGAGATCTCGGTCTACATCTTGATTCGACGCTAAGCTGGCAAAGTCAGGTTTCTAGTGTCAGTCAAAGGGTCAATGGGACTTTGCGATGCCTGTATCGTCTGAGAAACTTTCTACCTGCAAAAACGAAGACTATGCTTGTGCAAACTTTAATTTTCCCTTTAATCGACTATGGTGACGTGTGCTACTTTGACCTAAACGCGGTATTACTGGATAAGCTGGATAGGCTCTTAAATAACTGCATCCGGTTCATATTCAACCTCCGGAAATATGACCATGTGTCGAACTGCAGAACTGAACTCAAATGGATGCCCATTCGGCAGCGAAAGAATTTGCGCGCCTTGACTGCGCTTTTCTCTCTACTCAACTCTCCCACACCTCCCTCTTATCTCATACCTCACTTTCAATACCTATGTTCTTCACTCGCTAGGAATCTGCGTTCTTCAAACAATCTTCTTTTGCTCTGTCCTTCTCATACTTCTGATTTTGTTCATTCTTTCTTTAATATTCAATCCATTCTTCTCTGGAATGCGCTTCCTCTCGATATCAGGACGGCCACCAGTCAGTATGCATTTAAGCGTAAGTTGCGGCATTATTTTCTAAACGAATAGCAGACTCGTCTCAATATGCAACTTACTATTAATTAATTAATATATATTATTTTATCTATAGTATTTATTATAGTACCTACATATTTAAGTATGTTTATTTTAACTATATATTTAAAAACACATATAATAAATTAAAACTTAATTACACATTTCATTTATAGGTACTTAAACTCTTCTATTTCACCTTCATAATTGGTTCCTGCAGTGTGAAGTGAAATTTACTTTTCACATGCACCTAGTGTACTACCCTGCTGACTTTTTCACCGTCGCAATCATATAATCAGTACATGCTGTCCTATGGAACTAATGGGACATAATTTAAAAAATATATTAGTATCAGTTGTCCCATGGACTGGCAGATAACGCGTGTTTGACAATTTGTCACATTATTCTCCGATAATTTTTAGCTGGGTAACTGAGGGTAACTATTACTGCAATTCTGACTTCTAAGATACAGGCATCTGCCTTGTTTGTCAGGGAACCATCATTTGTATTTTGCCTTATAGTGTATTTCTTATTTGTAAATAATTTTTGATATGGTTTGAAGAATTAATAAAATTATTTTTATTATAATAAAAAAAACTACTTATTTATGACTAATAACGTTTTATCTATTATGTTATGAATGGTCCTAAAGTACTTATAGTAATTACTGTGTCTTTAGAAGCATCAATATTTAAAACATTAGCTGCTAAGTAATATTTTGTTTAAGTTTATCCATAATCGTAGTAAGTTTCATGTTTATAGCATGTTTAATGATGATATAAACAAAACTAAAATTAAACCTTGTACCGCGTTTTTCTCGAAAGTTGCTCAAACCTAGTTATTGCACTTATCGTAAAGACGGCAGAACAGACGGGCAGACAGCCACTTTGTTTTATTCTATTTAGAGATTGTTTACTTACTTTCTCATTGTTTTTTTTTACAGTTGAGGAGTCTTTCTCATCGCTGAATGCTAATCAGACAGAGGGAGAAGACAATGGCTGTAGAGTACAAATCTTCGATAGGTTAGTGACGAATAAGAGCATTGAAGAGGTCAACGAAAATGGGAGAAAGAAGATGTGTTAAAGACTTTAACCGGTCGAATGAGTAATTACTGAAATAAAAATTATAAAAGCCATTGTGTCTCGCGTCGATCCACGTTTCCGGCCCTCAAGAGGTTACTGCAAGTCGATGGCTTATTAGAGGGGGCGCTGAATGAGTCCTATGTCGAGGAGAGACTCGAGTTTAATGCATATCCATTTCCTGATTTTTTATTTATATAATAAAGTCTTCTTCTTTTAATGGCAACTCGTCTTTAATATTTTGACAGAACAATGCATGCAAAAAGGCACTGTCCTCCATTGAGGATGGGACGTCTTTAACTAAAATACGAGGCCTACGGCCTTTTGGTTTTTCAAGTCGCAAGCCAGCGTACCTAATGGCATCGACCGATTGCAAGTTTGTGATTTAAAAATCGTTAGCGACACGTAACACGGCGCCAGACTTCGCAGCTTTCTTGAAACCTACAATTTGAAAGCCGTCACTAGGATTTAAAGGTTTCATGAGCGCTTGTTTAGTCGCGTAAGAAGTTGTGAAATCAGTTGTTCGCTCATCAGTGAAGACACGGAAGTTTGGCACGGGAATCCACTACTGGAGCAGCTTTAGGTAAACGAAGTTTTAGTTTATCAGCATATGAAATATTATTGACATCAGACTTGGCAATATCGACGGTATTATGTTTATTTTTTCTAATTCGCGTTCCGTATTGGCCAACTTAGTCGCGTTGGTGGATGATTTTATGGCTAGCAATGCAAATAAAATAAATAAATAAATAATAAATAATACCCGTTATGCGCTGAGTCATGTCCACAATAGGATTTATTTGCAACATTAATGCGGGACCCTTGGTTACTGGTAAGGTCGTTAATTTATCGAAACCAAATCACAATAGTCGTCATTGCTTGCATTAGTGACATTTAATATCGGCGAAGACTTTACCTTTGGCTCTGATGATTGCATTCGCTTTGATCTGTCTTCGGGTGAAATGTAAGAAGGAGACATTTCATTAAATAAACGCCTAACATTAGCGGATGTCGTCGGCGACCTTGGTTTATTAATTAGGCGGCATAATATTTCTCCACCACTATCAGGCGGGTCATCATTATTAGATAACACAATTACTTATGGAAATTAAACGAATAAGCGTATTAGAACGTGCAAAGTGGAAGCATAACGGATGATACAATTATTTCGATTAAACACGGCCGTAAAAACTTACGATACCAGCACTTATCACAACAATACACAATACATTTTGGAACAAGACAATCACAAATAAAAACGGAGTGAACAGCGAGCGCGCGGAGTCGCGGAGGGACAGTATAGAACGTTCTAGAAACATCTTCCGTGCCATATAAAGAGCGGTCGGGTTCATCGTGTGATTTAGTTTCCACAGGATCGCCCGGTTAAGCAGTAGCCAATCACTTGTATTGACCTGCGAGACGCCCCATGAAAAAAGAAATCGTCGTTGGACAGTTTCCATTCAGGAGCGACACAGCGACCAAAGCGAAAACTTGTGCGTAGTAATAAAATTGTCTAAGAACTGTTGTAGTAATAAAGTGTGATTAATTAAAGCCTGCTGTTTAAATAATTTATGCCTGAACCCCAGCTCGTAACAATATGACTTAATGTCTTAAATAACAGGTAGGTATACGTATATGTACTTAACTAAATTAAAAAAATCTTAATAAGATATAACATCAAGGTATCTATAATAGGGTTACTTTTCCTCCGGGGCCCTCTTATAACTTTTAACCTGAATAAACATCTAGTAAGAAGAAATAAGCGAATGAGATCTGTACAATAAAATAAAAAATCGTCATACCTACCTGATTCTCTCAAGTTCGGTTTTTCAAAATGGAATGAAAATGTTACCGTAATTAAATATTTTTAATATAAAAGTTAAGTTCTGAGCCACCACATAGACGACCTGGTCCTGGTGTACGGCATGAGACCCTCAGTGGGCCCCAGCGCGGCCACCACGGGGCACTTGTCGTAGAGGTAGCGGTAGCAGGCCGCGCGGACGTGCGCCGCCGTCACGCGCTCCAGTGCGGTCAACTGGTTAGTCGACGTGGGCCGGCAGCCGTAGTACAGCGTCCAGCGGCCTATGTCCATGCACGTGCCCAGTGAACTATCCGTCTCTGACAAAAACTTCGTCTTCAAAAAATTCTTGGCCCTCTCCACCTCCGAGTCCGTGACAGAGAAGCATAAGTACATGAATTCATCTTGTACCAGCATCATCATGTCGTCTACTTGCATGGCGTCGCTCACAAAATGCACTCCAAAGAGTCCACAGTCCTTGTAGGCTATATTGAACGCTTTATAGGAATCGCATAGGCCGCAGACAGAGGCCTCACGCGCCAGGCGCACGGCATGCGCCTCTCCGCCAGGTTGGCCGCGCGCCCAGCCACCCAGCACCTGGCGCGCCACCTCCATCACCACGCGGTCGTCGTCGCTGAAGCACGGGCCCTCCACAGCCACCATGACGTGCGCGGTGGGAATAGAGTCGTCTCGATATCGCACTTCTGAGCCCGAGTACCTGTAGGCTTCCACGTCCAAGCACCTGAGCGGCTCCAGCATTCCCAGGGTGCAACGAGCCAGCGAGAGTATCTGGTTGTGCGTGACGCCGCCCACCGCAGCCAGCACAGTGCGGCACGGGTCGAAACACTTAGATAGATACCGGCAGATGGCTCCGCTGCGGAAATTGTACAGGTTGGAGGAGGGGCCCATTACGGTCTGCGCGAGAGGTGTGCCCTGGTATGCAGAGGCGTGCAAGTAATCTTCCACCACTGCTTCGGGTTCCTTGTCGTGTTTTAGCATTTCTGCATAGATTACTTTTTTCTGATACTCGATTATGTTCGCGTTTAAAGAGTTGTTGAACACGCAGTCGATGAGGATGTCGGTGGCGAGCGGCACGTCCTCGCTTAGGCATTCCACATAGAACACGACCAGCTCGCGCGTCACCACGCTCTTAAACTTGGTGCCGAGACTCTCCATCTCTGCCTCGAGACATTTATTATTTCTTCGTTTCGTACATGTAAAAGCTATGTGTTCGAAGAAATGAGCTATTCCATTCTCTTGTTTGGCCTCGTACCTGGAGCCACCGTCGATGAAGAGTCCGATGCAGGCGCCGCGGGTGTCGCGCTCCGCCGAGGCCACGGTCACGCCGTTCAGCAGCTTGGAGTAGCAGGTGACCGGCTGGTTGAGCAGGTACATAGAAAGGGTTGATGGGTAACAGACGTGTCTGCTAAAACACTTTAAAGGTTTGTATTTTCTTTTCAGAATGCTTGTTGTTCTGAGCATCCTAGAACAATTAGTGTAAACAATATTATTATGCAAAAACGTGCAATGTCAGTGAGACGGCTGCTGACGTGTCCTTGTCATATTGTGACCATAGTCGAGCGGAAGCTTGTAGATTTTGGCAGTTTCTAAATAAGGAGAACAAACGAAGCTTTCTGTTCCCACTTAACTCGGCGGCGGTGGCTAGAGCAGATGCAGCAGCGGCTGCGATCATTATCACCTAGCCTACAAACAAAGGTCAACTGACTGACTTTCATATAAACAAAAGTACCTACTCTGTGCTTACTGGCCTAAGGTACATGGAATGGCCGTTCCAATAATCATTCCATTTGTTTTATTGATTTAACAGTATTGTATTTCATTCTACTGATTCAAATAGCTAGCGTTGAATCTCGATCTGAGAGAGAATATTTTGTAATCCATTAGCTTTGCCAAAGATTTGGTATCTTTTACAAACATACAAACTCAGAAGCCACGAGTCCTTTATGCTGAAACTACTTAAATGAGCCGTGCACATTGCGGTACTACGGCCGTGTAGCGGCAGAAGTATAACTATCATTTACGTTTTATTCATTCTCATTGCTAGTACCAAGCCAGACTACCTTTATTTTTCTCACTCATATCAAATACCTACGAGATGCGTAGAGTTGTGGGGCTGATTGAATTTGTCGACCGCAGCAGTCATAAAAAGGATGATCGTAAAGTTGTAACAATAATCGATAAATTAAATTGTTTTCACGCCAATATCGTTCCAACACGATCCAAGAAAATATAAGTATTATAGCCATCAGCATTGTTCGATGATTCCTTGCCACATTCACATCTTAGTTACAGCAGACCAGTACACTGTACCTAATGATGTGAGTGGGGAAAATAATAGTGTTATGAGGGTAACTAGTTGTTCAGAATAGAACAGAATGTCATAACAAATCATAACAAACATAGGTACCTACTAACATTTCTAGGAAGACATTGGGGGCGTGTCTTGTCCCGCGTAAGTGACTCGTGATTGGTCGTCATAAGTGAACAAACGCCAAATAACGCTACCATATTTGGTAATGCGCGAGACGCAATGCCACAACCCTCCCCGCACCTCACACGTCGCTAGGCTAGTATAAAAGGTCTTGCGCGGGCGATGAGAGCGAGTCTTGTTCCTGCTTCCGTCTAGTATACGTCACAAGTAAATATAAGTGTGTCCTCCGTAATAGTCCTGTGTAATTGTAATAAGTAATATAAAGTTCTATAGATTTAATTTAGTGATAGGGTATTGTGTGCCAATAAATCGTTTAACGTTGTGACTTTGTGTAGACTAAATAGACTAATTATTATTCACGAACACTGCGTCTCATTTTGCACCCAGAACTAGCGCAACAAATGTACCTCCTGACAATCGGGCTCGTACATTAATGGTCCTTCGAGTCGAATAATATTGTGAGTGTGAGTTAAGTGCGCGTAGTGTCGTGATTAGTACCTACCTACTAAAAATGCCGGTAACACGATCAAACTCGGGGCGTGAACGCGCGCACGCAGCCCGCGCCGCCGCGGTCGCGGCCCGCGCCGCCGCGGACGTCGAAGCGGTCGACGCCCGCGCCATCGAGCCCATTGCTCGCGCCGATGAGACTGCGCCCGTGCGCCCCGTAACCACAGAAGACTCTACCACAACCACGTCATGTATAGAACCTACCAAAACTTCGGGGAAATCATTGGAGAGGGACCAGGAACATACTCGCTCTTCACGAACTAAGGCGTCCGTGAAGAAACTTACACTAGCACGTGCTCGTGAAGCGCTTATCGAACTAAAAGTTGAGCTCGCTTCCGCCCGCATCGCGACGTTAGAAGCGGAATCAGATGAAGATGAAGTCGATGACGAGGTCACCGTTATATCGGAAACGGACAGAAGAGTTGGGTTATGGTTGGAAACTAACCAGCCACTCGCGCGCGATGACACAACTGAATGTGTTTACCCTCCTCCGCTCGCGACCGCCCCGCCAATTTCGGAGCCGCTAACAACGATGCAGCAGCGATCGAGACCTTCACCGCAGCACGTGAGTCCACCGTTTGTTGCAACAACGATGCAGGCCGCCGTAGTAAGTACTGCACACTCATATGGGAACCGAGTCGGCGCACTGCTGCCGCCGGTTACAGCTGAATGGGCTTATCCATTACCGAATCACGCTGGCGCTACCGCGCCGCTGTACTCGACTGTGTGGTCGCAACCACACATCACTAGCGCACCCGCGCCCTACGAGCCACGCACACATGCGGGTAAAAATGAGATTAAAGTAGAACCAAGTGCCGCTCCGAAGACAAACTCTATAGATATCTCGGAGCTCGCCGCCGCGATCACTGTCGCCGCACGTACAGGTACGTCGTCAGTACACTATCGTTATCAATTAGACCTACCCCGGTTCGGCGGGGCACACCAAGAGTGGCTTATGTTTAAGGCGGCGTACGACGAGTCAGCGCCGTCATATAATGATTGTGAAAACATATCACGACTCAGGAAGAGTTTGTTTGGACGCGCCAAGGAGGCGGTCGAAAGCCTACTAGCTTACTGCCCGGCCCCATTTGAAATAATAAAATCTCTAGAAGTGAGATTCGGCCGGCCCGATTGTATTGCGTTATCGGAACTTGAACGCTTACGCGCTCTCCCGCGGCTTAATGATAATGCTAGGGATATTTGTGTATTTAGTAGCCGTGTATCCAACATCGTCGCCACACTACAAGCATTACGTCGGATGCATTACTTGTATAACCCGGAGGCGACAAAAGTAACCATTGAAAAACTCACACCTACTCTACGTTACCGGTGGTACGACTTCGCCGCCGAGCAACCATTTGATGAGCCGGACTTAGTGAAATTGTCCCGGTTTCTTAGCAGGGAGTCTGAGCGCTGCGGCCCATATGCGCCGCCGGAGACTACAGCGCCCGACACAACAACACAGCGGCCTTCGGCGAACAAACCGCCGCCCACTCGATCGCGAGCGTACAACGTGGCGGAATCGCAGAGTCGTAAAAATGTGAGTACATGCCCTATATGTTTAGTGGAGGGTCACAACATATATAAATGTGAACAATTTAGTGCAGCCGTAATTGAAGAACGTTGGAACATGGCGCGGGAGCGCGGACTATGCTTTACGTGTTTACGTCTGCGTAACAAGGCGCATAAGTGTAATCGTAAAAAGTGCAGCGTAGGTGGTTGCGAACGAATGCACCACTCACTACTACATAGAGAGCCGGTGAATGTAGAAACTAAAACTGAAACTGATGAATCTGCAAGGGAAACCGTGGCATCGACGTGGATACAACATGCATGTAAGTCGTACTTAAAAATTATTCCTGTAGTAATATCCGGACCGGCGGGCGCGGTACAAACACACGCGCTCCTAGACGACGGATCGACCGTCACACTCATTGACGCTGACATCGCCGACAGAGTAGGCCTACAGGGACCTCGCGCACCGCTCCAAATAGAAGCGATTGGAGACACAAAGGCGTCGCCGGAGTCATGTAAAGTACGCGTTAGCATACAAGGGCCATCTAAATATAAACATGTTATCAACGCTCGAACTATAGCCGATCTATGTTTATCCGCTCAAGCAATCGCGCGGCAGGACGTCGCTGACTGCAAACATCTACAAGACCTGGCGGAGTACTTCAAGTTCGAGCGGGCTTCGCCAAAAATACTGATCGGCCAAGACAACTGGCACCTCCTCGTGTCTACTAAGGTAAGGCGCGGCCGCCGCGATCAACCAGTCGCGTCATTAACGACATTGGGTTGGGTACTACATGGAACACACAGTCGGGCGCTGCCGCGTCCGGATCGCGTCAACTATGTCAACACACACGAGGAGTCCGAACAACAGAGCATGGATCAGCAGCTACGTGATCACTTCATGCTTGAGTCCCTCATGATCACGCCGAAACTGCCTACTAACGATCCAGATCAGCGAGCGATCACGCTTCTAGAGGAACGTACGACGGTCCGAGATAAGGTATATGAAGTACCGCTACTATGGAAAAGCGATACCGTCGAGATGCCAAATAATTACGAAAATACATTACGCAGACTACTCAGTGTAGAACGCAAACTAGACAGGGACAGTTCCCTGAAAGATAAATATGGTAAACAAATGCAAGCACTTATCGATAATGGCTACGCCGAGCCGGCGCCGCCTACTTCTACTACTCGGCGCACGTGGTACCTACCACACTTCGCCGTACTTAACCCACTAAAACCGGACAAGCTGCGAATAGTCCACGACGCTGCCGCGACTACTAAAGGTAAGTCACTGAATGACTACCTACTCAAAGGTCCTGACATGTTACAGTCACTACCCGGAGTACTAATGCGCTTCCGTCAACGACGCGTCGCCGTGTCAGCAGACATCAAAGAGATGTTCATGAGAGTGAAGATACGTCCCGAAGATCGCGACGCGCTTCGCTATCTATGGCGCGGAGACAGGCGTGACGACAGGCCACCAGACAAATGGAGAATGACGTCACTGATATTCGGCGCTACGTGTTCGCCGTCGACCGCGATTTACGTGAAAGACGTCAATGCTCGCAGGTACGAAAAATCTCATACTGAAGCATGTCAATCGATTATTAAAAATCATTATGTCGACAACTTGTTGGACAGTTTCGACACCTCCGAGGAAGCAGTACGCGTCTCTAAGGACATAGATCGTATACAATGGGAAGCTAATTATGAACTAAGACAGTGGGCGTCAAACAGCAAGGAAGTTCTGGACGCGTTAGCTCCAGGGGCAGCAAACGACAACCTCGGCCTCAACATGGACGCGGCCACCGAGCGCGTCCTAGGACTAGAGTGGAGACCAACTCAGGATGACATAGGTTTCAATTTAGACCTATCGAGGCTTCCACCTACACTTATCGGCAAACCCAGGCCAACAAAACGTGAAGTACTACGTATAATGATGTCCCTGTTTGACCCTCTAGGCTTCGTCTCTCCCGTTACTAATAGGGCGAAGGTACTACTGCAAGAAGTTTGGCGCCGCGGCACCGGCTGGGACGTCGACATAGACGCTGATCTCGCCCAACAGTGGAACGAGTGGACTACACACCTACAAAGGCTAAAGACTATTAAAATCCCGCGTTGGTATATGGCTTATTCTAAAGATAAACCTTTTGAGTTACATGTGTTCGTGGACGCGAGCCAATCTGCATACGCTGCTGTCGCCTATTGGCGCGCGGCGAGCGAGGATGGGCAAATCACACTGGCGCTGGTGGCTGCGAAGACAAAAGTCGCACCACTTAAGCTCACCTCGATCCCGCGACTCGAGCTGCAGGCTGCAGTTCTGGGCAGCCGCCTGGGTGCAGCAATCACGGCCGAGCATGACTACAAGCCGCATCACATCACGTACTGGACAGACAGTACCACTGTCCTCACCTGGTTACGGAACGGGGCGCGCTCGTACCGCCCGTTCGTAGCCCATCGCATCGCCGCCGTCGAGGAGCACACTAAGCTCAGCGACTGGCGGTGGGTACCCACAGCCCTTAATGTCGCCGACGACGCTACGAGCGACGTGCCGCGCGAGCTGGACTCCGAGCATCGGTGGTTCCGCGGGCCTGACTTCCTACGAGGTCACCCCGACACGTGGCCTGCAGAGCAGCCAGCAGCCTACGAGCTCACCGGTGAGGAGCGCGTGCACCACATCGCTGAGTCGGGCGTGGACCCGACCGCAGCGGTCCCCGACCACACGCGCTTCTCCCGGTGGGAGCGCCTATTGCGAGCGACCGCCCGAGTCATCCAAGCGGCGGAACTGTTAAAGTGTATGGTAACCAACACAGACCAGATCATCAATCGAGTCCGGCCATCCTCGATGGAAATCACCACATCACCCGACTACTCATCGAGGCAGTCCACAGGCGACTGCACCACTCCGGCGTCGAGGCAACCGTCAACGAGTGCCGCACTCGCTATTGGGTGACGCGCCTACGCCCCGCCACACGAACCATCGTGTCACGCTGCCTGGACTGCCGAGCGCGCCGCAACGTGCCGCCCGAGCCCCCGACGGGCAACCTGCCGCCCTGTCGCCTCGCCCATCACGAGCGCCCTTTCACGTACGTGGGCCTCGACTACTTCGGGCCTCTCCACGTCTCTGTTGGACGCGCCGTACACAAGCGCTACGTGGCGCTTTTCACCTGCCTGACTACACGGGCAGTACACCTCGAGGTCGCTGCGAGCCTAGCGACGGAGTCTGCTGTGATGGCCCTGCGTCGCTTCATCGCGCGCCGGGGCCCTCCTTCTCAAGTATGGTCTGATAACGGGACCAACCTGCACGGCGCGGACCGCGAGCTCCGAGCATCCATCGACGCGTCAACACGACAAGAGGCAAGCCGACAGCGTATCACCTGGCGCTTCATTCCCCCCAGCGCACCTTTCATGGGCGGCGCGTGGGAGAGACTGGTGCGAAGCGTGAAGACCGCTCTCTTCAGCACATTACGGGAGCGCCACCCCAACGAAGAAACGCTGGCGACTCTGCTAGCTGAGGTAGAGTTTACCGTAAATAACAGACCACTCACTCACGTTTCTGTGGATCCAAATGATCCGGAGGCACTCACGCCAAATCATTTCCTGCTGCACGGTCCAGCGTCAAACCCGCCACCAGGTGATTTCAACGACCGGGACCTCATCGGACGTGCGCAATGGCGCGCCTCGCAGCGACTCGCCGACCAGTTTTGGGCAAGATGGGTCCAAGAATACCTGCCTGACCTGCAGCACCGGCGGGAGCCCCACGGACGTGGCGCTCCGATACTCACCGGGGACGTCGTGCTTGTCGCGGATAGCAACCTGCCGCGGAACTCGTGGCCCATGGGGCTGGTTATTAGGACATTTCCCGGAAGTGATAACATTGTGCGCGCCGTAGATATTAAGACGAAAGGGGGAATTTTAAGACGACCTGTTAAAAGGCTGGTTAAACTAGTATCTCAAGACGCTTCTTAAATAATGATGGGCCTATGTCGTCTTTTAGTTCTCACCTTATAGTAATTTTAGTATAACTAGTATTGTTTTAGTCTTTGTAAACATTGTGTTACCTGTTTAATTTAATTTTGTGCATGTCATTGTCATTTACCTTTTATAGTTTAGGGATTGTGAATGATATGACATCCTGTGATAAACTAAGTAACTGAACCATCCACGATGGTTCACGGCGGGAGAATGTTCAGAATAGAACAGAATGTCATAACAAATCATAACAAACATAGGTACCTACTAACATTTCTAGGAAGACATTGGGGGCGTGTCTTGTCCCGCGTAAGTGACTCGTGATTGGTCGTCATAAGTGAACAAACGCCAAATAACGCTACCATATTTGGTAATGCGCGAGACGCAATGCCACAACCCTCCCCGCACCTCACACGTCGCTAGGCTAGTATAAAAGGTCTTGCGCGGGCGATGAGAGCGAGTCTTGTTCCTGCTTCCGTCTAGTATACGTCACAAGTAAATATAAGTGTGTCCTCCGTAATAGTCCTGTGTAATTGTAATAAGTAATATAAAGTTCTATAGATTTAATTTAGTGATAGGGTATTGTGTGCCAATAAATCGTTTAACGTTGTGACTTTGTGTAGACTAAATAGACTAATTATTATTCACGAACACTGCGTCTCATTTTGCACCCAGAACTAGCGCAACAAATGTACCTCCTGACAATCGGGCTCGTACACTAGTGTTGCGTTGGAAGGCCTCCTACTAGGTGGACCGATGACCGTTAAGGTTGCGGGAATCCGATGGATGGTCTTTAAGTCAAGGGTGAAAAGTTACTTCTAGGCAAGCGTGCTTTACCGTCGACCACATCATCACTTACCATTAGGCGAGGCTGGTCAAGTGCCGTTCTATCGATAGCAAAAAAAAAAAAAAGATGCACAGAATCTGTGGCGACGTTTGGGTGAGGCGTATGTTCAACGGGGAACGTCTTTCGGCTGAAATTATGATGATGATGATGATGATGAGGGTAGTGTGGGTGGCGTGCTTGCTTTGCGTGCGTGCTTGCGGTGTGTCCGTGCTCAGCGTGCGCCCGAGCTCAGCGTGCACAGGGTGCATCTCTATGTAGTCATCGCATCTGTGCACCGCAATCATACAAACAGAAACATTGCGACTGCCGCAGACACACGTAAAGTTACGAGTATATTATTTTGAGACATCCTACTGAAACGTTGCACCAGCCAGGTTTTCTCGCAACATCGAGCTGACTTACTAATAACGAACTTTAATAAGAACGATTTTACGGTACCGGGATATTCTTTTTCTAAATATCATCCTGTTAGATAATACGAACTAGAGAATTTTCCGATAAAGCATAGGCTGTAGGCTGCACTCGACCTTAACGTGGGTATCGTAGAAGATGTCTTGTGGTCAGAGCATAAGCAATGGTATGTGTTCACCAAGCTTATTGTAATCCTCTTGCTGTGACAATTCTAGTGATCTTTAAATATTCATTACTGGCATATTCCGCTTCAAACATCTCTATATATTATCCAATACGTAATGTCTACGCCATCGTCATCGTGGTGTAATGTATTTGACGTTTGCCTGGCTTTGTCGCCAAGTTCGGAAAAGCCAGCCGCGCCAAATTGATGCCACCCGTCCAGTCAATAAGCCATAAGCCATTGCCAGCCATTTATTTGCCCTTTCGATTGTAAATACAAGATCTGGGCGAAACTCTGCCGAATTTTCATTTACCTACCCTTTTCTGTGTCATGGCCTCTGGTGAAATTAGTGTTTTTTTGTTTAATAATAATTTTATATTCCTGGTTAACACATGGTGTCAGGTGTGTCTAGGATGGATGGAATAAAACCACCATCAGGCCTCCAACTATCGGAAGATGGAGCAAACTTTAAACGCTTTGTGCAGCAGTTTAACTTGTATTTACAAGCTGTGAACCTTGGTGATGCGGCTGAATCAAGAAAAATTACATTGTTTTTGAATTGTACTGGGGAAGATGCATTGGAAGTTTACAATACATTTAGCAATACAAAGCTAAAAATGTACAAGATTTGATCGATCAATTCAAGAAATACGCAGAGCCACGAAAATATTTGTTGTGGTTGTCATATAACTTGTTTACTATGAAACAACAAGATGATGAAGTATTTGATCTCTTTTATAACAAAGTTCTCACTCAAGCTAATGAATGTGATCTTGGAGAGCTTGAGGATCGATTGATCACTATGGTTATTGTTATTGGCATCAGGGACGCAAATGTCAAAGAAAGGCTTCTAAGAGATTCGGAATTGAAGCTCACTGCAGCAATTGATATTTGCAGAGCAGCAGAATTAGTTAAAGAAAAAGTTCAGACATTACAAGGCAATAAAATGAAAGATCAAAAGAATACTTTAAGTCAGAAGGTTACCATACAACAAGGGGGCAAGGCCCAATTAATAGATTGTAACCGATGCGGAAAAAATCATGAGTTAAGGAACTGCTCAGCTTATGGCAGAAAATGTATGGGATGTGGATTTTACGGACATTTTGCTAATATGTGCAAAAATAAGAATAAAAATAACAGAAGCGAAAAACTCAGGGATACTAGAAAAAGTCGTGTCAATGCAATTGAAGAAAATACAGATGACAGTGAAGAAGACTTCATAGTTGGAAGCATTTTCACAGTAGATGGATTTAAATTGGAAAGAAAAATAATAGTGAATGGATATGAAGTAGAATTTAAATTAGACACTGGCACTGATTGCAACACCCTGTCATTGGAATTGTTCAAATAACTGAGAAAAGAAGAGTCTTTTAAAAACTGGTACAATTCTATTAGTGTACAATGGCCAACAAGTGGAAACAGCTGAACTAGATTGTATCATAAAAACCAAAAAACTAAAACTAAAGTTTACAGTAATAGACTTACCAGTTCAGCCAGTATTGGGACTGCCTGATTGTAACAGGCTTGAATTAGTTAAGAGAGTGGATGTTACACAATCAAATACAGAGAAAGAAAAATTGCTCAGAAAGAATAAAGAGTTGTTTACAGGATGGGCAATATAGGAAAATACAAGATCAAAGTAAAAGAAAATGCTAAACCTGTAATCAAGCCCATCAGGAGAATGCCACAGGCAATAAAAGGTAGACTGAAAGAAACTTTAAATAACTATCAAGGAAGGGGGTGAGTTTTTAAGGGTGAAAACGGTTTATCTCGATTTCCGGCAAAACTACAAGTCTTATGGAAAAAGTCATACGACATAGTTGTAGATAATAAAAAGATCTACAACTTTTGAATTGACTCTTTTTTCACATAACCTCAAAATGTAGTTGTGTACTACACTGTAATTGTGTTAGGAGAAATGAAAAACATGTTACTAGTTAAGTAGAAATAAGTTTAATGAGAAACCAGAGGTTGAGTTTGATGCCCCAATTAATGTCAGACCGGTGAATAATTCAAACAATGGGGGGACTGTGAAGTACAGAAGGCTCTATGCCTAGTCAGCATACTGTGTTTAGAGATGCTTGTGAAGTAGGCAGTTCATATGTTACTCGTAGTGGGAGGTCTGTGAAACCTCCTTCCCATTTAGTTGATTATGAATGTTAAAGGGGGGATGTATCATACGAGACTAGGCTGTATAGCCTTCAGCCTTTGGCATAGGCAAATTTAGGTTTTTAAGAAGAATAAACGTGTGTCATGGCCTCTGGTGAAGTTAGTGTTTTTTTATTTAGTATTAATTTTATATTCCTGGTTAACACATTTTCAGTGGTAATAGGATTAGCCAATCAACAGAAGTCGGTTACCCAGGGTGCGCTGGACGAGACAGAAGCAAGAATGGTACAACTCATCATCTGCCTAGCCTTTTTCCCAATTTTTGTTGGGGTCGGCTTCCAGTCTTACCGGATTCAGCTGAGTACCAGTGTTTTACACGGAGCGACTGCCTATCTGACCTCCACAACCCAGTAACTAACCCTGTACCCCTTGGCAAGACTGGTGTCAGATCTCAAGGCTCTGACTACTCGTAACGACTGTCAAAGATCTTCAAATGACAGCTGGGACCAACGGCTTAACGTGCTTTCCGAGGCACGGAGGAAACTCGGTATGTTGAAAATGGTCACCCATCCACGGACCGACCTCGGCAAGCGTTGCTTAACCTTGAAGATCGACCCGTGCGGCTGTTATTATTTAGCCACGAGCCGAATGGTACAACTCACACTCTCTAAAGTGTCTGAAACGCGACAAAGCATCAAAGCAAAGTCTGTGAAGCGATCACTTACGATCTAACGAAGTGAACGAGTTGCGAAAACACAATGCAGCATTGATGAAGCTGCAATATCACCCATGCTAAAAGCTGAATTTCCGCAAGAAAATTATACCGGCCTATTAATTTTGTAGGCGGTGACTGAGGTAGTTAGCTGCGCGGTGCACGCGAGGTAGTATTTTAAGAGGGCACGGGCTGATCGTCTGAGAACGGGGTGGTCCAAGGGACTTAGCTCCCTTAAACCACCCCAGTGGTCAGAAGATCACCTAGAGTCCCTTGTCCACACTCTAAAGTCGTAGGCCTTTTTGTAGAATTTCCCCGATAATAAATAAAATAAATCTAAAAAAACCTTCCCAACGAAAAAATTCAACCGACTTCCAAAACAAAACAATACTAATCGAAAAATAACTTTCTTTTCCTAAGTCGGTGTCTTTGGTAGGTACCTATTGTTTTCCGTTTTTCGACACCAACTTCGGCAAAGAAAGTTATTTTTCGCTTCGTAGTGTTTTGTTTTGGAAGTCGGTTTGATATTTTTGTTAAAAAGTTTTTTATTTATATATTTTTAGTTTTGGTAGGCAGGGACCTCCAAATAATATGAAAATAATGTATAGCCAAAGTAAATCTCATGACGATTCCAATAAGCCCAAACACGACTAGGATCCATTGTTTTATTTATGAGTTCCAGTACCTACTTTCTTCTTCATCAGATCAGTTCGATGTTACCATTTTCATAAGCACCATTTATTTATTAATATTTGCTTTATCATAGTCGGTTAGCTATTCGATATATCTTATCATCATCATCACCAGACTTCTAATGGTACCACTGCTGCGACACAGGCCTCCTCTCTGTGAGAGGGAATGGGCCGTAATCCACCACGCGGGCCCAGTGTGGGTTGGTGGATGTCATTATACCCTCAAAATAACCTCACTCTAAGAGCTCTTGGTCACCCCCCAGCAAGCTTCTTCTTCTTATTCGTTTCGATCTTGACAGGGCGGTCGTGGTCACGATGAATTTTGTCCGATCGCTGGTGTTCTTGTCGCACGCCTGACGATCTCTCTCCATTTGGCTCTGTTAGATGAAAGTTTAGCGCATTCATTTACTGGACCTCCTATCGCAGATTTAATTTGGTCGGTCCACCTCATCGGTGACCTCCCGCGTGGCCTGTTACCTGTTACCAGCAAGCTAAATGAATCTAAAACAATCTCAATAATAATAAAATTATGAAAATGATGAAGAATCGCCAACAATTTCCTTGAAAAAGTTTTTGTTTTTATTGAGATCCTACCTACCTATTAAAATAAAGCTAATTAATTATTTTACAAAACTGGATGTATCACTAATTATTGGTCTACTATGTTCCTTAAAGAACTTCCTCAACACTTCGACGCTGACGCTCCGCAGTCCTCGACACCGCCTCGTGGCTGCGCGCTTCATTAGGTAGTCACAGGCGCACTTCTTCACTCTAACTAATAACTTGTTTTACTTTTTCTAACATCTCCCCTCCATAAGATGCTAGACGCGCTGTTAAGTCTTCAAAATATTGTTGAACGGCACCTCCATCATATTTACGATGCCCATTTTGGCCCGGCACGTAAACATCGCCCGCCCTGACGACGAACTCTGGTTTAGCGACGACTTGATGTATCCACGACAGGTAGGGGCTGACAGGTGTGTAGGAGCGCATGGATGCGCGCTTACCGTCCGCGTCGCCCACGTGCACGCCCGCCAGCTTGCCGGCGTGGAACAGCGGGCTGCCGGGGTCACCCGTGCGGGAGTACCGCGCGCGCTCCGAGCACTTGGACGCCACGCACAGCCGCGGCACGGACGCGGACGGCTTGCTGTTTTCGTCTGAGTTGCACGGGCTCACGACTCCTTCCCCGACCATCACCGTTCCAAAAATTTCGGAGTTATTTATTTTTTTAGGTTTAAAGCCGGCGTACTGAATGACGTGACCTGCTATTGCCTTGTAGTCCACGGCCAACAACTGCCCGTAATCTTTCATGGGTATTGCGTTGACAAAGATTAAGCCGAGGTCGGGCCCTACGGCCACGGTGGTTGGCGGTCGTTCCGTAAGAAGGCCCGGCCGCGTGTGCTGAGTCTGGTTGTACGCTTGGAAGAAATCGTCGAACTGCACTGTGGTGTTGCCGGCGAGGCAGTGCGCTGACGTCAGCACCCAGTTAGGCGAGATGAGCGTGCCGGTGCAGTGGCCGTACTCTTTAATCAGGGGAACTACATAGTCGTATCTGTTTCGATCGTTATAATTATCTCTGGCGACAGACTTGGCGTCGAGCAGCCGCGTCAACAGCACCGATATCAGGCACAAGGTACACAGGATCATGATATTTAATTCACCCGCTACGCACAAAGCTGCAGTGTTCAAAATAATTGTAACGATTTGAAGCTAACTTGCCAATGTGCAGTTACATGTAGCTACCGCTACTCGTAAAAAATTTATGAGCGTTATGTAGTAAATGAAAACTGGCCAAGTGCTCGTTGGGTCATGCACAGAATAAGGTTCCGTCTCAAAAACCATGAAAATTACACCCACGACGAAAAATTTGCGAATTCAATTGTCCATTTTTCGTCTCTACGCGATCTATCCTGTCCACCAACCGTGCAAAGGAAAACGTTAAGTTGTGCAAAGTACTATGTAGTTTTTATAGTAAAACCACAGTAAAACGTTAATTTTTACCCGACTGCCGAAGAAGGGTAACGTGGTTATCAGTCTATGTATGTATGTATATGTATACCAAAAGCGTGGTCCGATTTTGATGATTCTTACGTCAATCGATTCGTCTTAACCTTGCGAGTGTCAATAAAGACATGGCAGTATTCAAAGTGCACCAAACCGTCCTCTAAACGCCATATTGTCAAAAAGAAAAAAAATACGGCGATCCATGTAAAGTTACCCCACTTTACATTGTTCGCCGTATTTTTTTTCTTTTGATCTGTTCGTTCAATAGGTATTTAAATCATCTTTAGGTTCCTTTCATCATTTTTCATTTAAAATAATAGTTTAAGAAATATATCAATTTAAAGTTGGTTAACAAGCATTCTTGCTAATCACCTCCTATCTTTTAAACCACCAGACTGATTTATATAATTAAGACATCGTTAGATACGTCTTAACCGTTCAGGCGTTCTTAGATAAGAGACGTAAAAAAAAACATGTCAAATTTTGGATCCCATATTAAGATCCCAGTTTTTTTCTTTCAAACCAATGGAGTGGGGTATCAAAATAAAGGGTTTTCAAATATAATTTAAAAAATATATACCACTTGTTTTATGTAGTCGCAGGATACTTAAGGTTTTGGTCAGCCAGCTCGTGAATCCTCCAACTGCACAGCATTATTTTCTTCTTGTTTACATCTTTTTAGTTGTTTTGATTTTTTTAATTTTCTTTTTCAATGTCTTTTCATAGTTATAATGCAGTTGTAAGTTTTACAAAATTTTTACTTATGCGATTTTAGGTTATTGTAAATTATCTACCGCCCTTATCATTCAATTTGTAATAACCTTCTTGCACCTTCTATATCTGGTTTTCATTTCTTTTTCATTAGCACATCGTGTTGTGATTGTGATAATGATGATTATAATTCTGAGAGGCAGTCTTTTATATTTACGTTCACATTTCCATGTAATACCTACGCACAAAGAGGTTTTTTCAACATTTTGTTTCCCAACTTCGTGGGCACCCTTAATATTTATAACTGTCCAAATTACATCTTTTCAGAACCATTATATAGTCACTGAGTTAAGCCACAGACAGACGGTCATAGTGAAACTAGGGTTCCTTTGTTAAGTTACACGGTACACTAAAACCCTCTTACATAAATATTTTGTTTTCTAAATTACATTTTTGAGTTGGTAGTACCAATCTTCAGTAGTTAGTATTAAAGTGCCAGCGTTCGTGTGAACAGCATTGAACAGAGAATATTTCGTCCATTTCCATTTTGACGTAGAATTAAATGTTATTTCGTCGATTGCCTATGCTGGCATCAGCTGGCATTGAGTAGAAAATATTTCGTCCACTTTTTCTTCTGCGTGTCGATGGCAAATACAGTTTTTAAATACTATGTTTGGCCCAGTATTCAGCTGCGGACACACTATTCGCTGACGTTACCATAAGATCCTCACATGTACAAGGTTACTCTGCATGCGATACAGGACGAACGGTGCTCCATGGTTTGCAGACTTTTTTATACTCTATGGACCCGCGCTTGGCCACTATCTCACCTGATGGTAAGTGATGATGTGGTCGACGGTGAATCACGCTTGCCTAGAAAAAACCTTTTCACTCTTGAATTAAAGACCCCTAGATTGCAGCTGTCGGAAAACAAAGACTACGGCAGGGAATTCAACTCCTTAGCTGTACGCATGTTCCCAAATCGTTTAGTGCGTATGGGAGGGATTTGCACCATGTACCGATGGCACATCACCGTGCGTCTGTTAGTCCGATGATGAAAAGGGCTAGGTGGAATTAGATCATGCAATTCCATCGCATCCTCCCCCAAAAGAGACCGTAAAAAACCGATAAGATGAAGAACGACAAGCTGGCAACTTGGCGACGATATTTAAGGCTCTGAAGCTGTAACTTAACCAGTGCCTCATTGCCGATGAGCCTCTTGGTCCGCTTTTCGATCGACTCTAGTGCATCAAGTTGATATTTGGCAGAACCGTCCAAGAAACAGTACTCAATGCGTAATTGAACTTGTGCTTGATACAAGTTGAGCAGCTGTTCCGGCGTGAAATACCCTCTCATATCTGCAAGGATCCCCAACGTTTCGGTAGCCAGTTGTGCCTTTGACCTAATGTAAGGGCCAAAATTGAGAGTCGATGTCAACGTAACGCCAAAAGTACACGCGCGCGCGCGTTATTGGCACGGCCACATCTCGGAAAGGTGGAGCCGGTTGAAATTGGCTCTTTTTAGCAGTAAAAAGACAAGCCTGGGATTTAGCAGCATTAAACCTGACCAGATTGTCATCGCCCCATTTGGAGACTTCCTGCAAGGACAGATTCAAACACTCCACCATGGCCTCACAAAGAGACTGGATCAGTGGCCCGGTAGCCCGTGCGTTGGAAAAGTATCTCTCAGCAACAGAGCAGATACGCACAAGCACTGGAAATCGGAACCATCAGAGAATCCCCACCTGTGGAGCTTATCTTCGTCAACTGATTATTACAAGATAAAGGCTTCCCCCAAATCCATCCAGGTATTATTTGCCTGAAACTTACACCTCGAACCAGCCCATACAGCTCCCACTTAAGGCAAGTGTGCTGATTAATGCTCATGCCATGCCTTCTCTGTAAGAGAACAGCCTGTTTCATGCAGGGGATAGATACAAGTTGGTATTAACTGTTTTTTTTATTGAATCATCTTGAAAGACATCTGGGCATCTAGAGTAACAAACAATTTCTGAGTTGGAAATGTCTCACCACCTAAAATATCGTTTAATAAGGTACTTTTCGTGAGTGCAATTAAATTCTCTGTGGATTTAATAAAAAAATATTGTTCCATACAAACCTAATCCGCCATTACCTTCATTCTGTGCAAAGTTATGGAAAGGGTACTGAACAGCAAGTTTCTCTAATCCTATTCAATGATAAGACAGCAGCCGTGATACGACGTCGATGTAATAGTACCGGCACCATAGCCTGCTTGCGCAACACGTGTGGGTGTGGGTGTGATCTTGTCATAAGTACATGCTTTCGGGAAATGTCTGCGCAATAAATACTGTGGGTGTAAGATGGACTCAGTTACAGGACCTCTTCTAAACTACACCTACTAAAGTTTCCTTTTGTTCTTCTTACTGCACAATAGCTATTTCGTCGCTTATCCTTATTAGGTCACTTTCACTAATACGTCACTTTGTACTTGTAGAATGTAGTCAGTCTCCCAACTTGTCTCAAGCCGTGACGAGTTGTCATCACAAGCTATTTTGCAGTGTTTTTCCAACTTTATCTCATAAACCTTCTTGCATAAAAGAAACTTTGACATTGTCAGTAAAATTAACGCACAGATGACGTTTACCATAGAGGAAAATAATATGACGTTTACTCTGTACTTACATAGACATCATTTTATTTCACAATAATGTTTAAAACCATATTAAAATCAACTTTTATAAGACTCAGTGGGATCAGTGTCAGGCATGGCAGTTGCGTGGTACCACCGGTGGCGACGCCTGAGCTCATATCACTGACGACTCTCACCAACGAGGTGAAGGTCGCCACGCAGTACATGGACGCGCCGCTGGCGTGCGTGACGGTGGCCGTGGCAGCCGGGCCGCGCTACGAGACCGCCTGCACCAACGGCCTTACGCACTTCATCGAGCACTTGGCTGACAAAGGCAGCAGAAGCATGTCGGAGGAACAACTGCGAACAGCATTGATCAACATGAATGGTAAGATGACAGTGCACACTTCGAGGGAGGAGCAGATATTCTCAGTTGTGGTACCGACCGAGCACGCGGTCAGCGCCGCGAACATACTGTACAAGGTGATCGTGGAGCTGGACATGAACGACTGCAAGATAGAGCGGGAGCGAGAAAACATCTGCTGCGAGCTTGTTGACACCGACGCCGACCCAAAGCTAGTGCTTTTCGATTACCTGAATGCAACAGCTTTCCAGGGCACACCGCTTGCCCAGCGCGTTATTGGTTCATCTGACAATTTAGGCCGATTTAATGCTGATATCGCATCGAACTTCATGAGCGAAAATTACATTCCTTATAGAATATGTTTGTCTAGTGCAGGCAAACTAAACCACAAAATAATGACTCGTGCTGCTGGACAAACATTCGGGACCATGGTGCAGATGCCGGGCGGTACACCGGAGCAGGGGCCCAACCGATTCACCGGCTCGCAAGTGGTGTACCGTGACGATTCTATGCCATTCTGTCATGTAGCGATCGCGTTCGAAGCTCCGGGGTACTCCAGCGAGGACTACTACAAGATGGTGGTGCTGAAGCACATCGTGGGCTCGTGGGACCGCAGCCAGGGGCGCGGTAGGCAGCAAGCGCCGCCGGTGGCGCGCTGGGTGGCGCTCGACAAGATGTGCGAGCGCTACGAGCCCTTCTACGTAGCGTACCGCGACATCGGGCTGTGGGGCGTGTACTTCGTGGCTGACAAGTGGAAGCTAGATGAGGTAGTGACCGTAGTTCAGGAACAATGGAACGAATTGTGTACTGTGTTGACAGCTACGGACGTGGCGAGGGGCCGTAACCTTGCCAAACTAAGCCTGGCGCGGGAGTACGCGAGCGTGGTGAGTAGCGCGCACGGGCTGGCCCGGCAGATGATGTACACGTGCACGCGCGAGCCACTGGGCACCGTGCTGGCGCGTCTAGCCAGGCTTGAGGCCAAGGAGCTGCGCGCGCTAGCCGACCAAGTGCTGTACGACCGCTGCCCGGCCGTGGCCGCGGTGGGGCCCACAGAGACCATTCCCGAATACCTCAGGATACGGAGTGGCACGTGGTGGCTAAGATTGTAATTTATAATAAAATGGACCAAATATTCCAATTGATTCAAAGTTTTTTAATGTTTACCAACCTAGTTTATTGCTTGAAGGCAAATAGTCGCTATTTAGTTGCTGATGAACAACCTACCGCTACCAGTTGCTATTTAGCTGCTGATGAACAACCTACCGCTACCAGTCGCTATTTAGCTGCTGATAAACAACCTACCGCTACTAGTTGCTATTTAGCTGCTGATGAACAACCTACCGCCAGCACTCGCTATTTAGCTGCTGATAAACAACCTATACGGGGCTTTTACAAGTTGTTTTAATATTTTATGTGTCGCTAACAGATGACGGAATCGCCGCGAATAAAATATAAACATTTCAGTGAGTGAAAATTAATAGATAATGTTGTATATCTTATCACAATCTTAAAAAGTGCGAGCAGTGTCTCTGTGTGAGCTGACCTTTTGCTTCGTTTACGTTGCGTTACTGCACACCGTGTATGTCTTTCCAGGGCGTCCCGGCGTTTCCACTCACTTCTACCTAGTAAAACTCTTTGTTAGACGCCATTCATTAATTGTAGCTGTTAGAGACCTGCAAATTACAAACTTTCTATCGGCCGATAGATTGGTCGGGCCTCTAATCAGGATGAGGTCGTAAGTGCACACATTCAACATCTGTATTTTGCGGAAGCTCTTATGGTGTTATTTACTAAAAAGAAACACAAATCATCTCAACTTGAGAGTCAACACGACCAAACCATCTGAGCATACTCTTTTCAGTTGTTGTCCCTACAACTTCATTTAGACCACAGCTTTGTTTTATCACATCACCCTTGAACCGGTGTAATAATATTATCAGATTATCGTATATCGCAAGTTTCTAGCAGCGCAGGCTTTATGGTCCGTTACGGTAGGATGGGCATCCATAGCTCGGCGGGACTTGAACTTGTAACTATTAAGTCTTTAAACCACGAAGAAACTGTTCCACAGGTAAAAGGTTATATTATTGAAAACTTTGCGATTATAAAATATATTATTATACTTGTATTAAGCAATGTTTTGTACGTATGATACTTGGTATAGGTACGAAAATGGTATATTTTCTTAATAATTGGATCGTTGAAAATGATAAATTTTATTTAGATAACATATTAGTTGCTAGACTCCAACACTTCCCGACCCCGTTATTGAACCCAGGATCTCACGCTCAGCAGTACCGCTTGCTACCACTGGACCAACGAGGCAGATGGGTTGTTATAAACCTGTGAATCAATTTTGATGATTCTTTTTTATTTGAAAACTGTTGCTTTGCTTTGTCACTTTGTAGTGTTTTTATTTGGAAGTCGGTTGTATTTTTTTGTGAAATACTCTCACCTAGCTGTTACCAGCCACGCTGCGGAGATCGTCGCTCTAACTAGCCTGAGGGCGTCTACCTCACCAGTTCACGGTCTCTACTCGAAAACACGTCTAGCCAAACGGTCATCGGTTCCACGGCTAATACAGCCCACCCATTGCCACTTCAGCTCGCTTATTCGATGAGCTAAGTCAAAAACTTTGGTTCTCTGCTGGATCACCTGGTTCCGAACCAGATCTCTTAGAGAGACTCACGTCACGTTCACGGGGTTAAAATTGACGTCATTTTTGCTGTCAAAGCTTGCACTTCAAATTTAACAGAACCCTAAATAGCAAAGAATTACAACCCTTGACACAGTTAGCCGCACCGGTTCTATCCCGCTAATAGGGGATGATTACACTCAGCCTATTTGTTTACCCCTATCGCAGGCAGGTATGATGGTGTGCGAACTTCCGCCTTGCCTGAGGTTACACCGAGAAGCGGACTTACAAACACATAAAATTAGTCTGTCGCTCGCTCGGCAGAAGTTTCGGACGACATCGATAGGAATTTAATAAGTTAAATGCTAGTTAACGGGCCTAAGTTAATTTAACTTAACTGCCTTTGTAAAACCGGCTCTGAGGATACAAATGTGTGCGCCGTGTGACGACACGTTTGGCGCAGTGGTTGAGTGATCGGCTGCTGCGCTGCGTGTCACGGGTTCGCTTCCCGCACGGAACTAATATTTGTACGACCTACAGGTAGATGTTCGGGATATGGCTGTTTGTCTGAGTTAAAATGTTTGTAAATGCGACCACAATATAGGCGAAATTCTTAAAAGGGGTTTTGACTACTAAATAAAAAAGAAAATGTAATGTAATCAATATAACGTACACAAGAACAATGTGATGATCTTCGGTTTCATCCAATACGAGGACCTAACAACGCTACACCAAATGACTTCACATTGAGGATTTTTATAGAATTGGATATGATTTTTATCCTACTTTGCTATATTAAATGTGAAAGTTTGTGAGGATGGATGGATGGTTTTTATTCTTTCACGCAATATCTACTGAACTGATTTAGATGCAACTTTACAGAAATAAAGCTATACATCAGAATAACACATCTATCTATAATATAAAAATGAATTGCAAAATGTGTTGGTAAGCGCATAACTCAACAACGCCTTGACCAATTTGGACAATTCTTTTTTTTAAATGTTCGTTGAAGTTCAAAGATGGTTTTTACGTATATATATATATATATATATATTTTGTAAGTTAGGGTAGGGTAGTGTAGGGTAGGGTAGTGTAGAGTAGGGTAGGGTAGGGTAGGGTAGTGTAGGGTAGGGTACTGTAGGGTAGGGTAGTGTAGGGTAGGATAGTGTAGGATAGGGTAGGGTAGTGTAGCGTAGGGTAGGGTAGTGTAGGGTAGGGTAAGGTAGGGTAGGGGTAGATAAATGTTTGGTGTTTTTATGGCAAAACAAAGTTTGCCGGGTCAGCTAGTAGGCTATAATTTAACGCGGGCGGAGCTGGGGGCGGCAGCTAGTCGGCCATAAAGTTCGCTTCTGGTTAGTCGGGAAAAGTCGTGTTGAATTATTGAGCACTGCGCCAAATCTACGTTTTCAGTGAATCGAAGGCATGTAAATAAGAAACGGCAAAGGAATAAAATTGTCAGTAATTATTTATTTAATGTTTTTGGTAGTAGTACCTAACAGAATCACGGAACACGGTTCAGCGTGGCTGTTGGCGTGCACAACCGTACGATTCCATCCCGGAATCGATGGTTGTGATATTCTAATGTTCGCTTGGTAGATCTTGTCGGAAAACTGTGACGGTCTGTTCAGTCATACACCTGTTATGAGCACAATATCATAGAGGGGTATTACACGATCATCTAGGATCATACACAGGATCCTATCTGTTATCATCAATAAATACATTATAATAAAAATGTAACTGATCGCAGTCTGTACATGTAAGATATACGAGAAAAACTATTATCAGGGGCCTTTACCAACGCGATAGAACCCTAGACAAAGTTTTTTTTTATTTTTGTCTGTGTGTTTGTGCGCGCTTATCTTAGAAACGGCTTAACCAATTTGAGTGTGGTTTTCATTACTGTATTGTGGCACACTTAAAATCTAGTGTTTGTTTTATTTCAAGCAGTTCGTAAATAAAGAAATTATGTCGATTAAAAAAAATACGTTGAACATTTACTCAATAAAATTATGTTTAGCGTAAAATAACTGTTCAGGTGACTAATATACGAGTATTATGGTCTGTAAAAAGTTGATGATTAAAAGTTTATATGAACAAAACAAAGTGAATAAAAAGAATTGGTCAGTTTCGGAGAAAAGCCTTGATCTGGTAGACCATCAACGTCTGCACAGTTGTAAAGTTAACAACGCAAAAGTGAAGGAAATTGTGTCTGAAAATCTTCATTCAGGTTTGAGAGAGATAGCCACAGAACATTATGTGTGTCACGAGTCGGTCCGTACCATTACAAATAATCACTTGGGTATGAAACATGTTGCCGCTCGGTTAGTCTTTATTTATTTTATTTTATTAGAATTTTCTTTATTTATTCCAAAAACTCAAAGAGTCGCTGATGACATGCTAGAACGAGTCAATCCCGACCCAACATTCATGAAACGCATTGTTACTGATAATGAGACGTGGGTTTACGAGTTTGACATGCAAACTAGTCAGGAAGATTCGGAGTGGTGCCTTCCAACTGAACCGAAACCAAAAAAACCACGCCAAAGCAAAGACCATAATATACTTCTTACTATACTAGACTGTGCACTATGGCGCAAAAACCGTGTATTGCCCATGGTCCACCCGCTTAGTTCACCTAGGTGGACTATGGGAAATTATTTTTGCCCGTAGTTCACCAGAAAATCCATATGTTTTTGTCGTAGCATTACGAAAGAATAATAGTGATATTAAATGTTAAAGCCAGCGTGAAAATTTTGCAATCTATATAGCTGTACCTCATTATACGTTAGACATTAAAAATAAATAACTGAATTAATTATATAGGCTTGCCTTTTATTTATTTAATAACAATTGATTGCTCTACTAACAGTTTGCACCAAAGCGTACAGCAAGCCAACAACATAAACACTTATAAACTAAATAACCGCCACCGTCAAACATTGTTTTTTTTACCGGACTGCCGAATGAGGATAATGTGTTTACCAGTCCATGTATGTATGTTTGTTCCTATGTGGCGTTCTAGAGACCAAACGCGTCCATTTAGATGATTCTTACGTCAATCGATCGTCGTTACCTTGCGAGTGTCACTACAAGCTACATTAAAATTGGAAAATGGCGGATTTTGGGCGCCAAATCTTGATGAGACTTTCGCCCCGGCATTTCGCCTCCTCGCGCCACTCCCATATTTGCGGGAGGACTTTTGCCTCATGATCCCATGGCGTCAATCCGGCAAGGAGGTTCGCCGCCTCACCGGAGACCGTGCGGTATCCCCGGACCAGCCGGATGGCCATAACCCTTTGGGACGCGTTCCACCGGCGGGTTGGTCATCGCCTCAGGGAACGCGCCCATACCGGTGCCCCGTAAAGGGCCATGGACCGCACGACCCCCGCGTAGAGCCTCCGGGAGGAGGCGTTTGGGCCCTGGCCCGCTCCATTCTGAGAGCCTATCGTCAGAAAAGCCCCACGAAATTCTACCGGTTGTCGAGGACAAGTCCCAGGTACAGAGTCCGTGACCTGGGTGCGATTTGGTGACCTTTTCGAGGAAACCGAAAGTTTTGTCTTTGCGATTATGGACGAAGTTACGATGAAATACATTGTGAAGGACGGCACGATCGACATCTGTCGGGCATATCTTCGGCCGGGGGAATCCATTCGTTATATTATCGGCGGTTGTTCTAGTCTAGCTATCGGATACTATTTGCAAAGACATAACCTAGTAGCAAGGATTATCCATCAGCAACTTGCTCTTAAATACAATCTTGTGAAATCGGAAGTGCCTTACTATAAGTATGAGCCCGACCCAGTTCTCGAAAATGGAAAAGTCAAGTTGTATTGGGATCGGTCTATCATCACTGACAGGACTATTGTTGCCAATAACCCTGAAAAAGTGGTGAAAGACCGACTAGAGCGTCGCGCAATGATTGTTGATATAGCGGTCCCCCATGACGAGAACCTCGTGAAGGCTGGCGAGATAAGAAAAGTTAGTAAATTGATCTGGCTTGCGAAGTTATCGACATGCGGGATGTGAATACAGCAATCATTGTGGCTATAGTCGTGACACCCAATGGCATAATAGCCAAGAGCCTCGACGTACATCTGACGAGGCTCTCGTTGGGCAGCTGGATCAAGGACTTGATCCAGAAAGCGGTACTCCTGGAAACGGCGCGTATCGTTAGGAGGTTCCTCTCTCAGGAGCCTTGACCACCGGTAGCTTGGACCCTGTTCCCGATACTGGTGGGCTACTTATTTTTTATATTTTGAAATGTTTTTTTTATTTAATTTATGTGTTTTATAAAAATATTTAAATGTAATAAATAAGAAAACATTTAAATAAAGGATAATAAGATGACGACGAGAAGATTATCTCAAGTAGCTCCTTCTTGAATTTTCTTCTTCATCGTATCGATGATTCCACAATTATATAAGTTTTGACCAGAACTCATTACAAATTAATGAATGTTGAATGTTGCATAAATAATCAGTGTTCTACGGGAAAAAAAAAAAACCCGTGGTCCACCCAAGTGAGCTATGGGCAAAAATAATTGCCCGTGGTACACCCAGGTGAACTATGGGCAAAAATAATTTCCCATGGTCCACCTAGGTGGACTAAGCGGGTGGACCATGGGCAACAAACGGCAAAAACGGTCCCCTTGAGAGGGCTCCTGTTGGTAGTGTGTCTCTTTGACCATGACCAAACATAACTCGGAACAAATTGATTGTAAATACAATAGTGTAAGTATCCCGATATATGTATTTATGCTACCTAACTACGCTACCTAAACCTACCAAAAACAAGGAAAAAAAAATTGTGTGTATATTTTTTGGAATCTACATCACATACCGTATGGTGTCGGGCGTAAATAATTTCAATATCCCATGTTTTGCCATTGGTGTCGTAAGAGTAGACTAAGGGACAAACCAGAGAATGGGCAGCAGCGTTCTCTGTGCATTTGTAACAACCATACTGGGATCGCCAACCCGCCTGCATGGCACTCCCCATGAATAGCACAAATAAAACGTAGCCCCTAGTGCCCGGCAGCCTGCCTACCCTCGAGTACGGTAGCGATCTAGGTTAAGGTATGGGCAAGGGGTGCAAAGAATCCCGGACGAGATCCGGCTACCCCAACAAATACCGACGTCAGGACCTGGCAACGTACAACACGCGCACACTCCGGACTCCGGACGGACGATAAGATCACCGAACTCGAAGAGGAATCGAGCAGTTTACGATGGAGTATTATGGGGTTATCTGAAGTTCGAAGAGAGGGGGGGTCTCGATAATTCTCAAATCCCAAGTCTGCATAAGTCTTGTTCTTCAAGACCCATCGTATAGATAGGAACAAAAAGCTCTCTGATCTTACTCTCAAGCTCATGAAGGAGAGGCGTGAGATGATCCTGCAGTCTTCAGACGATGCTTTGAAATACCCTAAAGGATCTCAATGATTTCACATATTGTCCAGTTGCGTAGACAGTTGAGAAACAAAACTTCACCAATTTTATTCCACTAGGAATCAATTTGCGAATAATATTAACAGCCGCTGAATTTTACTCGAACAAAACCCGCCAAAAACTCCGCAAACCTGGTGGTCCTACATTTAGTATTACCAGGCCCAAACATTTGAAAGTACTACTCTTACTTAGTATTAATGAATTATTTTTTAAATAAAATGAATTGATTAATTATAGGAACTGTAAAAATATTTAAATACGTTTCAAAGTTTCATAGACTTTGAAACATATGTAATTTATTTTATTCGTTCGTTTTGGTATAACATAAAAAAGAAAAATATAAAATTTTCTACCATTTCTACAAAACCCAATGATTAGTTGAGCTGGCAAGATGTCAGACAAGGACACACTACCAGCGGGAACCCTCCCGCCAGGACCGCTTTTGGTTAGCTACCGCTTATAAGGAAATAGCTAACCTAGGTTTATGATAATAGATTTCATTTTAGCTAAACACACATTTTAGGTACACAGTCTAGTAGTAAGAAATACGTATAAGGTCTTTGCGCCAAAGTCGATCAAAAGTCAAAGTCATGTTGACTGTTTTCTTTGACAATCGCGGTGTTGCACAACACCGCAACTCGGAATTCGTACCGGAAGGTCAAACGGTAAATAAAGATTTTTATTTGAGCATTATGTGGCGTATAAATAAAAAAAATAAATACTAGAAGTCGAACATAGAACCTCCTCCTTTTTGGTAAGTCGGTTAAAAAGTGAAACCAGTAACATCACAGTAACATTAGGTATGACAATCAAAACACAGTGCGGTGTGCGTCTCAAGGTTGCACCAAATGGGAGTCCAGCTCAGCATGTGTGAGGCAAATATACCTGACGCTGATATTCTGCTTGATCCCTGCAGTTGGTGTTGTTACAGTGTTATGCGTAGAGTATTTCACGTAAGTATACCCGCAACTTTAATTTATAACTTACAATAAAAATAAAAAAGTTTTGCAGCAGAAAAGTTCCAGTTATTAGGCGTGTTGATTGTGTTATACATACGTTTTGATTACTTGGTTAGGTATATATAAAATTAAATGTATAAGGTATAAAATAATAAATAATCTTACAATAACCAATAAATAAATGATGGCGTAAGTCCAAATAAAGTAACCGATTTGGCTAGACTAAAACCAAATATGTTACAACAAATAAATAAATACATGTAAATAACATGTATACACAAAAGATCAACAAGTCATTTAATGTACACTACGTATGTATGATAAACTAGCTGACCCCCGCGGCTTCGT